>JARK01001340.1:3460262-3519110 GCA_000688135.1 Ancylostoma ceylanicum | reverse complement strand
CCCCCCCTCCCCCGCCCACCTCCCACAAGCAACTACGAAATTTTCTGAGGTGATGTCAGCTTCTGGAAGATTTTTTTGGAGATGAGATTTTTTTTGAAAACATTGCTACCTACCTGTATACTTCGACATTGCACTTTCCTTGAAGCAATTAAGAGTTCCGCTACAGCACAGTTATAAAATAATGAATTTTGCGAATGAACTGCTCGAATAAATAACTTTGGCAGTCTCATATGAGAAGTAGTGTTTTCATTTTCTGTTCTTGACATTCTACCCGACAAGGCCCCTAAAGTTGCTCCTAAAATGAACTGTCACCTCGACACCTCACTTTTTCTTCCTGCACCAGTTGTCTGCTTGTGCCACTGCTCGATGGTTGGTTTTTCCAGGAGGGAAATCGCGCGTCGTCCCCGAAACCTAGGAGTGTTCTACGGTGAAATCGTAGAGCCAGGTTAATGATTATCGGATACTTAGCATCGTGAGAACCGAGTCTGACTTTTTCTCTTGTCCATAAAGGTACAAAGATCTGAGCTCGTACGCAAGGTTAGTAAGAATCCTCAAATGAGGAATGGAATGCAGTAAATTTCATTTACAGGGAAGGAAAAACTTTCTATACACATGTTCAGACAGAAATTATCGAGGAATCAAGTCTTCGTGAAGCCACTTGGATCACGTACATTTCATATTAGCCTAGATTCATTTGCCATAAAGTTTGCACGATATTCGCGTGGAATTTACTCGAGAAGGGGCGGAAAGTTGAATCGGGTCTTGGGTCACCACGGTTTCACCATTCAACAAGCTGGGACAACCACTACCTAGCCCCAAATGAGCTTTTTCGACACTTTTTATAGTAGGTCTTTCGGGCATTCGACTATTTGAATATTTGAGCGAATGACTGGCTCAAAAGCTTTCAAGTGGTATTTGTTTAAGATCATGGGCATGCGATCAGCACTCAATCACAAGCGTCTTAGCTGGCCGGCCAGTTTTTGACTGCCTTTGCAAGTTTTTTTCATCAATTCTTCGAAACAAGTGATCATGTGGATCTACTCCAGCCATGGTGAATTACAGAGAAATCAATCAATAAATCAATTATTTACCCTTCGCACTCTTCTGGGACAGGACTTTGCTCCTATGTACAGTGGGCGTCAATAACGGTGACCCGTCTGCGGCCTCGAAAAGAACGCGGCGCGACCGCGCCGCTCGAGCGGGAATCCTCTCTGGGACATCAAACTATGGGGTTTTCTCGATAGTCAGTTAGTTTTCATATTAGTTATCATCAAATATAATGAACAACTATCAAAAAACCCAGATAAGCCACTGCAGCAACGGTTCTAGCGTGAGCGGCGCGGTCGCGCCGCGTTCTGTTCGAGGCCGCAGGCGGGTCACCGCCATCGACGCCTACTGTATATCTTTTTTTCTTTCAAAATATTTGAATGAAATCTTACTGGAATAAATTGAGCAATATAAATTTGAGGGTGTGGAGCGTTGTACCTGTAGAAGGGGGCGCGACCTAGCTCTACGATTGGCCCGTTGTATGAGTTGACCAATAGCGGAGCACTTCAGCGCCGCCCTCTCCAGGTATGACGCCCCACACACTGAATTTAAAATTAGTTCAAATCGAAAGTTAAGTAGGTCAAAGTAGTGCTCTCTTAGACAATTTTCTATAAAAAGTTATCTAATCTAACTAAAGGGTAAATTCTTGGGTAACTGAACCGTATGTGGAGTATACCATAAGTTCATACAGGTTGATACAAAAAGAGTATAAGGACTATAAGACAAAATATAGGGACTCGACAACAGAATTGGCAAATTTGTAGAAAAAAATTGCGATAGCGAAATTAATTAACAGGGTAAACCTTAACCCTATTGGCCTCAGGATCACCGCAAGCCCTGAATAGCTGCTAGCTGGCGCTAAGTGGGCTATCATATATTCCCAAGGGATGCGGCCACGAGGATAAAGCGATAGATCACTCGCAATGCGATGAAAAACAGCTGCACACCACTGCGACAAAAGCACAAAGAACCACAAAGCTCAGCGCGGATTTGGTGGGACAAGCGTCATTTTGGCTCCGTGCCAATATCTTAGGCCCAATCCTCTACGTCTCTAACGAGCTTAGCGGAAAAACTGAAAACGCTAAACGCTGAACGCTGAACGATGCTGTAATGTGTCATTAACTATGGTAGCGGCGTGGCGTAAAGCCTTCGGGCGCCTCCGACGACCGGGTGTCGTTCATCGCACCTAATTAAGTGTCCTTAAAAACTTGTCAACGCGTATGGGAAACCCGCGCAGCGGTTCTCGGGATGTTACGATAGCGAACAGGGAAGTTAGAGGAGCAGAGGTGGTAGTTTAGGGCTAAGCAGACAAATTTTGGCGCTCCTTGTAGGAAAAAGTACTGAAATACTTACTGATCTAGGTTTATGGTAAAAATGAAATGTATTTTTCCAGGAAAAAAATCTGAATGTCCATTTAGTTAATTCAAAGGACACTCAATATCTTAATACGACGTGCGGACGAGTTGTCCTGGTCTTATGGCTCTACCTGCCGGAAATGGAATGGCGTCCACAGTCCCCAGGATTCCCACGATTCGTGAAGAAATATGTGCAAAAGACACTTACTTGAAAAAACCCCATGAAAATCGCTTAACTCATGTGTGGAGCGCTGTACTTGGAAAGAGCGGTATTGTCGACCTCTGTGATTGGACAGTTGAATGAATTGACCAATCACAGAGCTTGGCCGCATCGCCCTTTCAAGGTACAATGCTCCAAGCCTAAAAACTGGTCGAGATTATTCCTGAGGCCGCATGCATCACTGAGATTGCCCAAGGTAAGTGTGTTAACACCCCCGGGTTTACCAATCTTCAACCGTCAACATATTTACCGGCCGTCAACATATTTACCCTGGGTGATCTCAATCATAAATTCAGGCCTTGATGAACCTGCTACCCTCCCCAGAAGTCGCATGTACTATAACAGAGATCACCCGAGGTAAAAGAGTTAACACCCTCAGAGCTACCCAGCGTGAACACAGGTATCAGCGCATTTACCCTGGCTAATTGCCTCCAGGCCCAGACTTACCATTTCACTAGTACCCATCAACGTGTTGACATGATGCATGGATGCATTAATGAGATTACCCAGGGTAAACGCACTGAAACCCATGCTAACGATGGGTAAGCTTCTGTAGTGTTGACGCGTACACCTGAGGTGATCTCAGTGATGCTTCCGAGCCCTGAATTCCCATCTCTCTATTACCCATCAACGTGTTAACCCAGCGCCTGGATGCATCACTGAGATTACCCAGGGTAAACACGTCGACTCTTATGGTGGTGATGAGTAAGTTTGCGTGGGGTTGATGCGCTTACCCATGGTAATCTCAATGATGCGTCCAAGCTCAGATTTACCATTCACATACCTACTATCCATAAACGTATTAGCACGAGGGCTGATGCATCAGTAAGATTACCGAGGGAAAACGCTTTGAAGCCCATGCTAACGGTGGGTAAGCCTGTGTAGTGTCGACGCGGTTACTCTGGGTAATCTCAATGATTCATCCGGCCCCAGATTTACCATTTCTCCAGCACAAATCAACATGCTACCCAAAGACCTGGGAGGTCCGGATGCATCATTGAGATTACCCAGGGTAAACGCGTTGACGCCAATGCAAACGATGGGTGAGTTTGTAAGGCTTACAAGTTCACGTTAGGTAATCTCAATGATGCATGCAGTACCAGCAAGCGTGGCGTCGCTTGTTCCCAGTTGCTACCCACGGTTAACACCATGGGTACGCGATTACCCATCCTTGTCCTGAATGTAACTGATTGATGGTTCATTACAGAGGGTGCAAAAATTTATAGAAGCATTCCAATAAATAGCATGAAAATGTGTAAAATATAATAATAGGAAAAATGGTAATAATGTGATAAAATTCGGAAAAAAATAAACAAATGATGAAACATTGGTAGCAGAAGGATTGACATGTCCAATGGATAAGTGGGCGTGGCTTAGAAGTATTTAAGTAGGCGAGTTTTGGCTTTTTATGAAAAAAACAAGCCATTGTTCCCTATGAAGCATCTTTCGTTGGTATACATACAGTCGCGTCGGTAGAATGTGAAAATTTTCGCGGGATTCGCGAGATTCGCGGGATTTGCGGGATTTTTGTATAACTCCTTTCCAAGTGAAAATTCTTCAAAATCCAAAAGACTACATGATGCAGAATAACATTCTGCATCTTTTCATACCTTGGTCATGCCTCGGTTTTGCGGCTGTCACCAAATATTTCAAAAAGTTCGTTAATTGCTTTGACCCCGCCCACTAATTAGGGTCAGGCGCAGAAAACTCCTTAATTATTTTGTTTTCTGTAGTGACAGTTAACGTTTTGGAGTTTTTTGAACAGCTCCAACGCATTCAGTATGTGATGGCGAGCAACTTGGTATCAAATTTATTCAGTGAGTTGGCAATTTTTTAACCCTCAAAAATAACATATTTTCGATGTTATCTATCAAATTTTCACCAGATAGGCCTACCGCAGAGGGTTCATTTCCATTTCACTACATGTTGGGGAAGGATATAACAAGCAGCATGAGTTAGAGTTCAGCTCACTTCCAGCACTGACACAAGGGAGAGCCGCAAAATAGACACCACGTCAAAATTTCTTTCAATTTTGCACAGATCGACCAGCAGAAAGTTTCGTCCGTGAAATCCTCCTATGACGGTTCTGCAGCAACTAAGAGAACTCTCTGCTCTGTGGCAGATACACATATTTTAACCTTTGAAAAGGGGTGCTCGCTGAATACAGAAGGCTTAAATATGGCCGAAAATTATATGTTTTCAGATTCAATTGCCCAATTACAGTGTTATGTTCTTCCAGAGTCAATCTTTCCCGACTAATCATAATTATTGATACAAACTATATCGTACTATGGTGTTTCCCCGTTATCATAACTACTTTGACCTTTTCTCAATTTCGGGTGTCGAGGTTCCTTCGCGCCTGCCTCGCGGATGCTGCAGGGTGGCGGGCCATGTTCGCACCTCAAACTACTGATCCAGGGACGATTGGCCTTCCAAACGTTGTCTTTGAACTTCTTTCTATACAAGAGGCCTAAATGATTCAGTTCCCTTGTGAAAAGCTTGAAAATGAAAATCTCGAAAAATTGATTTTTCGGGGTTTTGAAATCGATTTTCTCCCGCAAGAGAAATGTCCTTTTGTTATTCCTCTTTTTATACTCAATGTACACCTAAGATCGTATCTAGTGTTACCAATACTTTTCCCTTATATCTGGATAATACGAGGAAAATGGCTTAGAAAGTTCAGATGAGATTGTGTACTCTGTCATGTTTGCAGGCGTTTCTTTTGCGTTCACAGGGAGTTGAGCATAGTCCCGCATATGTTTAGAAATCAGCGCTATATTGCTTTTGTAAATAAAAAGGAAAAAAGTTAGATGAGTATTTCTGCTGTGAGAAAATCGATTTCAAAATCCCGAAACATCAATTTTTCGAGATTTTCATTTTCGAGCTTTTCACAAGGGAACTGAATCATTTAGGCCTCTTGTATAGAAAGAAGTTCAAAGACAACGTTTGGAAGGCCAATCGTCCCTGGATCAGTAGTTTGAGGTGCGAACATGGCCCGCCACCCTGCAGCATCCGCGAGGCAGGCGCGAAGGAACCTCGACACCCGAAATTGAGAAAAGGTCAAAGTAGTTATGATAACGGGGAAACACCATAGTACGATAGAGTTTGTATCAATAATTATGATTAGTCGGGAAAGATTGACTCTGGAAGAACATAACACTGTAATTGGGCAATTGAATCTGAAAACATATAATTTTCGGCCATATTCAAGCCTTCTGTATTCAGCGAGCACCCCTTTTCAAAGGTAAAAAATATGTGTAGCTGCCACAGAGCAGAGAGTTCTCTTAGTTGCTGCAGAACCGTCATAGGAGGATTTCACGGACGAAACTTTCTGCTGGTCGATCTGTGCAAAATTGAAAGAAATTTTGACGTGGTGTCTATTTTGCGGCTCTCCCTTGTGTCAGTGCTGGAAGTGAGCTGAACTCTAACTCATGCTGCTTGTTATATCCTTCCCCAACATGTAGTGAAATGGAAATGAACCCTCTGCGGTAGGCCTATCTGGTGAAAATTTGATAGATAACATCGAAAATATGTTATTTTTGAGGGTTAAAAAATTGCCAACTCACTGAATAAATTTGATACCAGGTTGCTCGCCATCACATACTGAATGCGTTGGAGTTGTTCAAAAAACTCCAAAACGTTCACTGTCACTACAGAAAACAAAATAATTGAGGAGTTTTCTGCGCCTGACCCTAATTAGTGGGCGGGGTCAAAGCAATTAACGAACTTTTTGAAATATTTGGTGACAGCCGCAAAACCGAGGCATGACCAAGGTATGAAAAGATGCAGAATGTTATTCTGCATCATGTAGTCTTTTGGATTTTGAAGAATTTTCACTTGAAAAGGAGTTATACAAAAATCCCGCAAATCCCGCGAATCTCGCGAATCCCGCGAAAATTTTCACATTCTACCGACACGACTGTAGTTAGGAATGGATAATGCATCGAACATAATCGAATTCGAAAATACAAAAAAATAAATTTAAATTAATTTTTATGAATTTAAATTTAAATCTTATATGGAAAATACTATGGCCGGAGGACTTTCTCTCCTGCAAATATCTAGAAGTTTGAACCAGTCCCTGAATTACAGATCATATTAAACTATTCGACTCGGTTTCGTTGCTACATATACACACTCAATTACGCGTTGGAAGGAAGCGACGAGGAAATGATCGAGAAACGGTAAGCTCCGCCCACTTATCAACACCTACGTCTCAATGTGCAAACAATGGAACGAGAAAAACGCATCTGAACCGAAGAAATGCCCAATTAAGGCGTGAAGAACCAGTTTGTGACGGCGAGGAATCGAAGGTTGATACGAGCGAAGTGATCGTTTGGATGATTAGTGGGCGTGGTTTATCGCAATCTACTCGTATAAGTGAATACTGTAAGCAAGAAACAAGAGAAACAACACTGCAAAAAACTAGACGCACAAGTGGTTCTGGACGAGTTTTCCAGAGAAAACTCGTTGACATTGACCATGTAATCATAACAGTAGTCCTGTTACTGCAAGCCTATGACTTCCTTGTCGCAGTAGCGTTGGAAGGGGAGGACAAAAAATCGATAATTCTAGAAGAGGTATTAATTAGTTCAGCCTGTACAACGTAACAGTGATCGTAAAGCAGCACGAAACCAGGTTGATATTCGACAGTGTGCGCTGGCGCGCATGCGCAAGCGCAAGCGTATTACCTCATTTAAGGCCTCGTATGATACGCAACGTTTCAATGAATGGAATGAGCGGATCACTGCGGGATTACATATTGTACACGGTTTCCCACTACGCAAATCATGAATGAACTGGAGCGTATTCGAGTAGCATTGCGTGGATCCAAAGTTTCTATGGAAAAGTTAACGGGTTCCCATTTGCGTATTTATCTGGGATTCGGGAAAACCAATGGAACAAGGACAACCACATTGACAACTAGACGTCAATAGGTCAGGTTCCACATTGGCAACCTTCTCCCGCTGTGACAGTCAATCACCCAGCCGTATTCACTGTCTGCCTCAGGGACGAAGAAAGTCTGTAAAATCTATGGAATTTTCTGAGTATGGGTACGCTTCCATAAAAATTTGAAACAAGCGAGAATTCCGACAGTAATGGTAAAAGCAAGAGATATTGTTATCATTTGGTTTTTGGATAAAATACAAATCAACGCCGAAAATTCAAGTATTAACAAAGATTTGACGTATGGGAGTGCCGGAAGGATTTGAGGGTCCAGGCAATCGCTCCGGCGGGCGTCGATGGCGGTGGCCTTTCCGTGGCCTCGAAAAGTACGCGACGCAACCGCGCCGCTAGAGCAGGAACCTTTTCCGGAACATCAAACTATAGGGTTTTCCAGATAGTTAGTTAGTCTTCTTATAAGCTGACATGAAATCTGATAAACAACTAGCACAAAAACGCAGATTCGCCACTGCGGGGCCGATTCTATCATGAGCAGCGCGGTCGCGTTGCATGCTTTTCGAGGCCGCGGAAAGGCCACCGCCATCGACATCGACAATGCACATCGAAACAAGTAAACTGATCTTGAAGATTTATTTTGTTTGAATTCACCGAACGAAAGTAGATTTTACTGTCCCATTTCCTTGATTGAAAGAATTCGGAGAATTTTTACGACCACTGTAGCTTTTTTCGTGCCGACTGATAGAAAAAGGAGTAATTTTGTGTCCTGAGACCTCCTAGTATAACTGTAGTTCACCTTTTCAATCCATTTCACAAAGTTATCAGTACTGGCTTGAGCTCTGGTGAATTTAGCAATGAAGAAACAAACTACAGGAATCAAATGACAACCAAAAACAGCGTGGACCTCGCCTGAGAAGTTTTGTTAGGAGTGTCTGACAGTCTTGAAAAATTAGTGTCGATTTCAGAAATCACAGCCGTTCCTGGCACGATCTGTGTGATGGCGGAGGCTAATGTTTCACTCCACGCCTAATCGTGAAATTTGAGCAGTCGCTCGTGGATTGGACGGGGGTCAAATAGCCATGGAAGAAAGTTTCGCTAGAAGCCCTTCCTCATCATTTGTGAACAGAGAATTTTTATTGAAAACATGAGGCTTTGCATACGGTGCTTTAGGATTTTTCCACTGCGGAGGCGGTCTTTCATAATCCATCTCTGTAAATTGAAGTTGAGAAAAATAATGTATGTAGAACAGCGGATATGAAGATAACCTGCGTATAGTTGGAGATGTTTTCTCCATTTTTCCTTTTTTTCTGTGAATTTCGGGTTAGTTTTTATTGCTTTATTCACAAATCGGTTTCAAGAAAACATTTGGAACATTTCTGTTTACGGCTCAGCTTGATTAGCTGTTTATTTGTTTACTCTGACACCCAAAACGCAACAAACCTCTTGAAAGACTTCCCAAGGAATTAAAAAAAATCCCAAACCTTCCTCGTCATCCATAATAGATCCGTCGTTCAGCAGTCAGACGATAATGGCAGGAATTTTCCAGAGCATCCACAAGAACGCCGACCGAGGGCAGCGCGCATGAAATAAACAGCGCGCGTTGTTTTCATCAGCTTTTCTCGGTCGACGACGAGAAAATTCAATTTGCCTGCTGTGTGCCACTTTTTCTCAGCTGATGCGCCTCGTCTCAATAAGCACAGCCGAGCGGAAATTTCCTCGAAACGCCGGAAAAGCGACGGGAAAATTACCTCAGCGTTGCAGTTACCACTCGCGTGCGGAACTGGTTCCCACGTGTTCACTTAGCCGCAGCACTTTCTGGATCGTCGCGGGTAAACTCTTCACTTTTAGTGTACTTTTGCAACTCGAAGTGAGTGAAAAATTGCTATTGTACGACAGGCGACCAGTTAGTGAACACATCGCGACGACGAGTTTCGGGTTACACGCTGGTCGTCGACGTTTACGCTGTTGTAAAATTTTCGCTGTAATCTGCAGACAAGCGAACGTGCGTGACGTCACGGCAATTAATTCACAGTGACTGATGGCGGCGGCTATTAGCGATTCAACCGTGAAGCTCACAAGCGTAGAATATGCAACGTTTCCTTCTTCGAATGGGCTCAATGAAGAAGCAGGTGTTGAACATCGAGGACAATGAACTTAGCCACCTGCCCAGACATAACTCAACAATAAAAATTATTTACCATGTTGACCAGAAAGTCTTGTCCAAAATTTTTCATAAAATTCCTTTTATTAGGAAACTCAGCTGGAAGAGAGCTGTGACCTGTACGATATTGGAGCATATTTCCTACGCAATTCCTCAAGAGGGACTTAAGAAATCTTCTTGATAAATCAGTTAAAGATGGCTTTAGTACTACAAATACACGCTCAGGTAAATAGTGTGCTCCAATGCCAATACCTGCTCTAGGAGGTTATCGGACACTTATCACCCAACCATCTCGAACTCCTTTCCAGGATGGACTATTCAGCTTTGACCTAAGAGTAGGTACAGGACAGGTGCTTAAATGAGTTAGAACACCTCTTGAACCATGTTCACTCAAAAAGACGAAATGGCCTGACGCTACGCGCACGCGTGGCAAGTGTCCGTAGATGCACAATGGATGTTGAACTAAAAACAGAAGTTCTATGTGTGTTCATGCAATAAAACACCTCAGAATTTCGAGTGAATATTGGATCTCAAATGGACCGGAAAACCGAAAGTATCGAGAGAACATTCGAATATTCGACCCTGAGGGTAAGTGGTAATTTTGTTCAAAAATTCAATTGTACTACCTCGGTGTACTTTGAACCTACTGTAACCATATCAATAATACAGCTGTCCACATAGTGTCAGTTGGAAAAAAAAAACCTAATAAGGTTTACGACACCTCTATGCTCAAGTTTAGGAATTTAGAGAGATTAGGTTGAAAATTAAGGATGACTACCAAAGGTCTCAGAGGGAGAACGAAGGGAGTGAATAGGAAGGAAGAGTTTATCCTACGCTTCGATCTCTTAGCTTTTATTAGTACGCTTCCCTAAATATCCACCACAAGCCGTACTATATCGACTTAATATACAGGGCTAGGATTCATGAACGCACAGCCAAGCGAAACCGGGTTAGCAAACCAACTTTTGCGTCCTGGGTCTCCTAGCATTACGTAGTCTACAATATAAATATGACGTTAAGAATCGCTAGTTTGCATAGTTAATGTTTCATGAATTCCAGTCGAGGTCACCAACAGGTAATCCTTTGCTAACTAAAGGTAGCCATGCACATAGACTGACTAAAATTAAACGAAAAAAAGACATGTGGACCCTTATAAGTTAGGTAGAACTGGAAAATAATCAAGATAATTATAACGACAAAAAAGTGAAAGTCCGCATTTGTGCAATTCCTGGGGCTGAAGTGACGTTCACGTTGTAAATGTGCAATGAGAGGACGAGGACAGTGGACAAAGGGAAGGAAAAACTGGTGGAAAAAATTCGAAAAGAAAATGGAATCCGAAGACAAAAGCGAATGAAATCCTTCAAAGTGCAAACAGACACTAGATTACTCGAACAATACTAGCGGAAGCCTTACTAGAGAAACGAATTTTTTTTCGGGATTTTTTACGAAATAATCCTATGGCCAAATCCTGAACTCGTCATGTATTCATAACTAAAAAATTCCATAGGATCACAACCTGTATGTGCATAGGAAAACGCTATTTTTTGCAGGATCTATCCGATCTATCACGATTCTCTGTGAAAAACGTGCCAACAACGGAAAGAGATGGACGCTAATGACCCTGGCTCGGCGATCGCCCGGCCTACGTCACCTGACTCATCGCCGGGGCGTGGATCTCTCGGAGAAAAGCATATAAAAGTCAGGCATAGGAGATAAGCGATATCAAGGATACTGTCCAGTGCATCGGAATGTGGAGAAAATGTAACGGAACTGAGCTGTGAGATGAGAATGCTTTCAGCGGACAACTGTCACAAATTAAAATTTAGGTTTTTCGTTGATCTCCTCGAAAATTAGTTAAATTAGTTGGGAACTAGTAAAAATTCAATACCTCCTTTCATAAGTCACTTAGAGGTAAAATCTGAACGAGAGAGAGCAGAGAGGCTAAGAAATTCAATTTTGGAGAGATAACAGAAAGTAAAGAGAGCGCAGAAAACCCAAGGAAACCACCAGATAATCAAGAGTGACAATGGATCCAGGTTGCAATGAGTAACAACTATGTAAACATCCCGACATTCCACTTTTTTCCGCACAGGACCGGAAGTTAAGTGTGTCTTGTCGTCCGCCAGAAGAAACGTGAGTCATTAGGGCACTTTGCACGGTAAATGAGATGCATCGAACGGCTAACCAGGTAAATTCAAGATCAAACTGAGTCCATGAATTTTGGACCAATCACAGATTTATGGGGTACTGTAGCTTTTCAAAACAGTGCATGTATTTTACAGAAACCGCCAAACTGTTGAAAGCACTGTACAAACCCAGAAAACGAGAAGTGTCGAGCAACTTGCGGCGGAAACTGGCGATAGCTTTCAAGGACACACTGTACGGGCACGGCCAGGCCGGAGATCGTTTAGCATAGACTAAGGCAAAAATTGACATGACAGTTAGCTAGCCAACTTGTTGAAAGCTACCGTACTCGCTACGCAATATTGCGGACAACTAGCTGGTGAAATTACATGTTTTTACCTGTCCCTTCTCAAGTTTCGCGTACGTTTGCATTGCAGTTTCTTAGTGAATGTGTCTTGTTCGCTAAAATTTAAGAACAATATGATACGAGGCACTCAGCAACGGATGTTTGCTAAGGGTTTTTTCTCTAGAAGTACCTGGACCAAGGACAAATAACCAACGCGGGCGGGGCTCCGCCCATTTTTTGCAATTTGGTCAATTTAAACTTGGGTAAAGTGGAATATTCTGTCGTAAGTTCTGGATAAAATATCAGAAATCTAGATTGAAGCCATTCAACTTAGTTTTACATTCATTGCAACTAAATTGAACGAATTGTGGGTGCGGAGCCTCTACCTTGGAGAGGAGGTGTGGCCGAGTCCTGTGATTGGTCGATTCAGAGCACCATCCAATCGCAGGGCTCGATTAAGTCGCCTTCGGTGCGAAATTCCACGTCCATGATTCTTGGAAGATATCGCATAAAAACACTGAAAAGCTCAATTACAGAGCGCAGTAAGACCTTAACCGCTTTACCCATCATTTAAGGGTGTGTATCGTTGTGAGTGAAAAAGGGGCGTGGCCAGGCGACTCTGATTGGCGCATTCGGATCCCCCGCCATGCCCACCTGTTTCAACACGAACGGCGTCAATCCCGTAATATATGGTCCATTTGCGCTTGGCGCCGCTCGAGTTTGAATAAATGGGCGTGGCGGGCAGCCCGAGTGCGCCAATCAGAGTCGCCTGGTTACACCCCTTTTTCCCTCAAAAGGATAAACACCCTTATATTAACCAATGTACACCGCTATTCTTTCCGTCCAATCGCTCAATGTTTCGCCTCCAATGGGAATCTGTTCAGTGCACATGGTTGCAAGATGCCTGTGAAATACAAGCCCCGCCCACTTAACAATTTGTCATTTTATGAGGCGAAAATAGCCAATTTCACAGTATATTGATGCATTTACCGCCATCGACTGAATAGAGTGAATGACAAAAATTTAAAGTTGACAAAAAAAAAAGCAATTTAGTCGAACATTTTTCTGTTTACGTTCCAACTCTATAGGTCATCTGATTGGTCACGGTCAATCATTTCTTTTTCTTATTTCTCTACTCACTTGTTGTTATGTTGAGCAAATTTCTGCAGTAATGGTGCCATGTCAGTCACGCGTTTCCACGGTTTCACATTGAAATTGGTCACGGAAACAGCTGCTATTGTTTATATGTACATACAGATGGGTACAAATGAAATTGATACGTATTTAGCTCCGCCCACAATGTATAGCGAACATTTTTTAAACTCTACGACTAATTCTCAAATTTCACGCTACTATACATATATGTAAGGTAATAAGATCGAAAAAAAGTAAAGAGGAACATGCTAGAAGTTAGGCTCCACTTACTTCTGAGCACATTCCAAGGATGCCTAGTTAATCTTAGCTCATACTGCAGGTTTGTGGAAGGTTGTGTTTATACTTCATCGCAACGAAATTGTCGCGCCCATGGAGGAGTTCAAATGTCGTTGATCCTGTGCGGAAACGCGCATGGGTGGTGGTCGCGCTGTGGCGTCAGGCGGTTATCCTCATGAAGCAGCGTCGTGGATCTTTAGGATCTCTACTGCTGTTTATACTTTTTGCTCAAGAATCACGCGATTAACCAAAATCGCGCAGCATCTCTTACGCAGTCACATGTGCGATATCATGATTTTGTCGATCTTGTGTGTGAGGCCAGCCTCGCCGCGCCGCGACGCCATCGTCTTGCGATGCGATGGAGTGTAAACACAGCCAAAGACAAGCAGAAAAAAACGAAAACCGATCTAATAAAAGTAAAAATTGAAGCCATCTCCAAAGAGAAGAGCTCTCAATCCCACCCACACTGATGCCTTGCAACAGTTTGCAACAGAACAGGCTTTGCAGCAGAGCTCAAGGGATCGGTAGAAAAAATGAGTAAACAGAAGCTGCTACTAGCAAATAGTCTCATTAGCTGCTTACCTACACAAGAAAGACTTGCTAGAGATTTTTGACGATAAACTCGGCCTGAGTCCCACCAGCAGTGCGCTGGTCTCCCCATAAAATATGAGCAGGGAAGGAAAATCGTATGAAATCGAGGCTCCGCTCATTTTTCTTCAAAAAATGGATGATCGTACAATGAAATATGTTATAGACATTGCTCTGGCGGAGAATCTGTTTGAAAAAGCACATTGCTATAGAGAACAGCCTTGTGAGCAACGAGCTACGCTCCTTTTTGTGCCCGTACCTCATCCTAGACCTACAGTTTTAAAGGAGATGATGATCATCACAACTGTGTATGTGCTCTCTCAAAAAGGGCAACGAGAAAACCGTTTTTGAGACCCTTTTCTGTGGAGAGTTCTGACAACAAATTGAGACATCTACCACAGGGTTCTGTCGTAGCGGCTCTCTGTATCAGATGTATCAGATGCCTCAATAGGCATGTCGAACTCTCCGCAAAGATAGTTTTGTAGGAAATGGTGTATATCGCTGTGAATGGAATCAACTGGCGATTCTTCCAATTTTAGAGCCTGAGAAGCGATTCTGAGGTGAGACACCGTATTTAAATCTAGAAATTACTATGAAAATAATATATAAAGGACAATTTATTAGAAAAGAAACGTAGAAATTCCTCTCATTGATGAACCCAATGACCTACGTTGCGAAAACCGAAGGGATGCACATTCTAAACCATGTCCCAAAGTTTCTCAACCCATCACGGACCAAAGAATAAAGCGTTAGTACAAAAAGAAGGAGTGAAGGGTAAACCACGCCTCTGCAAGAAGATGACTGGACAGGGACATTTTCTTACCGAAGTCAGAAAATCAGACGCAAACAGTTCATCTGCTAAGAAATCACAGAGATCAGAGGATGTTCGCCGAAGAATTTCGGGAAAGATGTGCGAGAGTTGAGGGGAAAAGTCCACAAAAAGAGATGATGGAATGGCGGCAAGATCAAAGATTTCACGCTGGCGCACCTTCGAGAACAAAAGTAAAATAAACAAAATCGATAAAATAAAATAAAATAAAATAAAATAAAAATAATCGGGCTACTTCCGAGGACGAAGTAAAGTAAAGCTGTAGATGCGAGCCGAGAGTGAGAGAACTCACTCCTCGCCTACTCGCCTGAACGCCTCTTCAATGGAAATGAGAGCGTCGTGCGAATGACATGCCGTTGAAAGTGCAAGCCCGCGTACAAAGAAATCCCTTGTGGGCGTCTTTTTTTACATCGAGAGGTGTTTTTTGTCCAACTGCGGCCTAAACCGCGAAAGAGACACTCTTTATGATGCCATTCGTTGTTAGGATTTGCTAGGATTGGCTGGCTGGTTCGCAGTTTGGCAAGGGAGCGCGAAAAAGAGGCACCAATAAAATGAAACTCTCTTGAAAATGAAAGCTCTCCATAGACATTCGCATAGGAAAGAGAGGGGCAGAGACGCAGAGGATCGATAACGTCACAATGGTCGACGCATTTTTGCAGAAGAACCTCTAGATGAGAAAAAATTAGTTACAAATGGCCTACAGCCTGAGAAGCGCCGCGAAAGATGGCTAATGAGCTGGGACTTATGCCCAAAAATCGAATACAAGTCCAGGATGGATAACTGCGGACAAATGAGGTCTACC
Source organism: Ancylostoma ceylanicum (assembly GCA_000688135.1). Taxonomy (NCBI): domain Eukaryota; kingdom Metazoa; phylum Nematoda; class Chromadorea; order Rhabditida; family Ancylostomatidae; genus Ancylostoma; species Ancylostoma ceylanicum. The sequence continues at coordinate 3,503,305 of JARK01001340.1, read as the reverse complement.
GTGATCTAAAAATTTTGCCAAGGGTTCTTATCGGCTAGGACGTGTATGGTATGTAGTAAGGACGACGTTTTGGCCAAAGAAGTCACAACTAGTCGCTTTCGTCAGCGAAACTAGTCGCCGGGACACTTGGCGGATTACCGGTTAACGTGTGACCATCGGAAAATTGCTGGAATTCCTGCTATTATCGATTGATCACTAGAGTAACCAGTAATTAGTAATTGCTCAGACTAGTAACAGGCCAAAATTGACGTAGAATTTGCACATATAGAGCAGTTTATGTGGCTAAAATTGACCCTAGAGTGCTAGAGCCGCCCTAGGAACACCCAAAAATGGGCTAGCTATCCCCTGCAGAGGATGGTTGGGTAAAATTTTGGTGAAATATATGTGTATATAACTTAAATTCGTATTAATATTAGATAATATGATAATGTGCACAGCGAAGCCAAGGTCTACAGCGTTATAACTGGAGAGGGCGGTGGAATGGTCAATCCACCCAACTGGCCAATTAGAGAGTTCGTTCGCTCCGCCCATTTCAGGTACAACGCCTCACATCCGCGAAGTTATTATAAGCCGAGAGCTTGCGGGTACAAAAAAAAAACACCGAAAAGTCCAAAAAATTAGGAGAATGTTTTCATATTAAATGAGAAGAAATCCTAATAATATCAATATTTCACTAAGCAAGAATAAGTAAAAATATCCCCTAAAAGCACCGTCCACCTTGGAATCGTTTTTAAGATTTTTGAACGAGAAGAATCTCCAGTGGCTGCTGATTAGGATGGTATACGTGATTCCGCGCAAAACTGCAAAAAAAAAAAACTCGTTTTCTAGCCTCAATTTCTGGGGAGAGTGTGGGCGGAGCCGAGGCGAGATTCTATAGCTGCCGCACCATGCACTCCCTTAATCGCCATACATAAAGCGCAGTTTCTATTCTTTCAGAGAGTGGATAGGGAACCCTCATGAAGAGCACGAAATTCCTCAGAAAGTTCGCTCCCGGAAGTGAATTAATCGCGGAGAGCTTCGGCCCCGCCCCCAGCTCCGCCCACTGGCTCCGCAAGAATTGGCGCTCGAAAACGGGTTATTCGGTAGTTTTGCACGGAATCACATATAGCATTCTGATTAGCAGTCACTGGAGATTCTTGTCATATGAAAATCCCAGGAGCGATTCTGAGGTGGGACTGTGCCTTCAGGACGCAGGCTATCCTAGTCTTCAAGGCCTCAAGATACAGTAGAATAATATATTATAATACAATAATAATTAATAAAAAAAATAATAAAGAAATAAAAATCTAAACAGAAATAAAATAAAAACCCAAAATAAAAATATCTATGGTCTTTAAGGCCTAGAAACTAGAAATTCGACATGTTTCCCAGAGCCGAGTGGAATTTTCCTCTCAGAAAACACGACAGGATCGAAGAATACGAGGACTTTTCGAATCAACTGCAACCAAGGCGCAACTACAGCTTTTCCGGACAACTGACACAACTAGCTGAGACGAGCTCTCGCTGATGCACAAGTGTTCCCTGGAAGAAGTTGGGGTGGCACGCTCCGACGACTTTCCATAGCTGGATGTATGTACTTTACACGAGTTCCATGAAATTGAAATTTCGATGCACTAGTCACCTTATTCCTTTTGCAGCGGGCAGCAAAAGACGATGTAGAATGCATAAGAGATGAGCTGCAGCTACTTCTGCAGCAAAGAGGACTGCATTTCGACGCACTTGGCGCTCATGAAAAGTATAAAAAAGTGCCCAACCCATGTTCCGGAACTTTTACGGACATAAAACGATGCAGTATAAATTATTTTACACTATTTTCAAGTAATTTATTTGTTATAGTATTTGCTTCTATGTACTATTCTAAATGCGTGTCGATATGAATGAGAAGACGTAGATCACAATGGTATATCTGCCTAAGTGCTAAAGTACCAAAAAACCCAGCAATAAGCCCATATTTGAAGGAGAGGTACATAGGGCGGAGCTCTCAATGCGGGACATCTCCCACATGGATCGCTGGCTGACCGGTGACCACAGCACACTACTACCCAGGGCATACATCCAAGATAGATACTTCCGTACTTGTCGTGTGAAGGTCAGCCAAGGTGAGCTCTGCGATTGGTCAGCTGCATGAATTGGCCAATCACAGGGCTCGTGCGCACCTCCTTGCTGCCGCCGACACCACTATACTGACCTATGAGCCCAGGACACTACTACCCAAGGCATACATCCATGATTGGTACTTTTGTACTTGTCGTGTGAAGGCCAGTCCGGGCTAGCTCTGCTATTGGTCAGCTGCATGAACTAGCCAATCACAGGACTTGGTAGCGCGGCCTTTCCCAAGTTCAGCGCTCCGCACCCAGATAGTCAGACCAGAAGACCGGTTTCTCTGCGTTTTTCCAGGAATAATGTACACCATTCAGATAGTAATGACATTCATTCTTGTGCCATACAGTTGGTAATGGCTCTGAAAGCCTTTTGATCTCTGATTTCTGGTGTTTTTTTTGCTGTCACATGTGCTGAATGGTAATATGCTGTTGTGTGATGGACACTTTGCATTTCCACGCTTTTTATTGGTGAGCAGGGTTTCCACCAAGCGTGGAAAAAGGGATGCATAAAGAGATTGGCTACCACTACGAATTGCGACCAGCTTCTTAACGACGGCGCATTGTTCCATCCTCGAAGAAGATTCCGCCATCGAGAGCGCAATATTTCGGGCAGATACCACGCTCTCCACCAGATCCCTTGGCTCCTGCCTGTCCGGGTTGTCCAGGGTTTCCGGGTGGTCCAGGTGGTCCAGGAGGTCCTGGGGGTCCCTTTGGTCCGGGAGCGCCTGAAATGTTTTCGTGAAGGCGTGAACAGCGAGGATGGGTAGGAAAAATTCCTTACCAGCTCCGTATCCGCCTGCGCTGGCGCCGCTGGGTCCTGGTGGTCCGGCTGGTCCGGGAGGACCAGGGGGTCCGGGTGGTCCCGCGGTGGATCCGCCAGTTGCACCCTCTCCTGGCTGTCCTGGCTGTCCTGGTCCTCCGGGGTTTCCAGGTGGGCCTGGAGGTCCCTTTGGTCCTGGGGGTCCGGGCATACCGGCTCCGCCTCCCATTCCAGCAGCTCCGGCCTGTCCAGGAGGTCCAGGTGGTCCAGGTGGTCCAGGCATTCCTGGCTTGCCGCCCTCGCATGGTGGGCATGGAGGTGGTGCAACTGGTGTGCACGGCTTCTGTGGTGGGCGGCCGGGTGCTCCTGGCATTCCTGGGGCTCCAGGTGCTCCAGGACGTCCAGGCTTTCCGGGCGCTCCCTGTGGTCCAGCTGGTCCAGGTGCACAGCAGTCATCGCATGAACCTCCGGCTTGTCGAGTAGTTCTGTTGGACGACGGGAAGTTCTTGATGTGGTTCACCTCGCCCCAGATGCTCTTAGCGGAACCCTGCAGAGATAAGGATCAGCAAGCGGTGTGTCACAGCGTCCTACCTAGTGAACGAACCTTGCAATAGTGAATCTCCGTCTTCATGGATCGCTTCACATGGTGAATGTAGTTGTACACCATCGGCAGCGTCAAGCAGATGGAGACAACCGCAATCACCGAGAAGGTCACCGCGGAGTAGGCGACGAAGCGGTACGCTGCAAGGCGAGTTTCATCACCCATGATGATGCAAGGTGTCGATGGCTACCCAAGCATCCCTTTTATACCGTCGGGGACCCTATCTTTCGACGCAGTTGGTTTTTCTGGTATTACAGTCCGATAATCGAAACCCGTTCAAAAACGCGTTGGTCACGGTGATGTCGAGGTATTTTTCGGCCTGAATTCTGTCTGCAGCGGTTTCGTAGGCAGCGAGGAATGTGATCTGTCATCGTTACCGTGATAAATTACGTAAAGTATCACAGTACAGTTTAATTTTTAGTTAACAGTAGAGTGAAACATCACGTACTAACCTAAGTGGTAGCAATAAATAAATGTCAAATCAATGATCAAAGCTCAAAATTAAATTACTAATAAGAAACACTGAAAAATGACAATAATAGCTAGGGTATAAAATATTTTACGTCCAGAATATTTACACTCCAGGGTGCTATTTTTTTTCGAAATTCGGCGAAGCAAAGTCAAAATTGGTAATTTTCAGGAAATCTATTGCGAAATGTTCATATATTTCGTTCTGAAATATCTCATCCATTCTCGAGGAGGGGCGGCTTCCGAATAAAGAACAGCATGTGACGGACGGACGCACGGACGCACGCGCGCAAGATAGTCATCTTTCTTCCCTTCAAAATTGATGTCGAGATCGCTTTGAACTGCAAACTCTATATAATTTTAGTCGTTGTAGTTCGTTTATTTATTTATTAGGTTGTGCATAAATAAATTGCGCTTTTTAGTTTAATTTTTGACCTATTGTTTTTCATGCATTATTCATTCGATGTTTCCAGTGTTGAATATCATTTAGAAGCTTATTTATGGTTCAATCGTGTAGATTCTAGAGGGGTGCTTGCTTTGTTTGTGAATTTCTCATTTTAGCTGAGTTATGAATGTTCGATGTTAAGCATCAAGAAATGCAATTTAATCGTAGACAACCTAATATTTATCTATCAGTGGCGGACGCAGAAAATGGGAGGGGGGAGGGGCATGGGAAAAAATTAGGGTCTCCGCCGTTTTGAGGACCCAGACGGAAAATAAAATTAATAAAAATATTAATTATAATAATAGATAATGAATGATAAATAGTTCAAAATAATAATAAAAATAAACAAACAGAAATGGACTAATATAAGATTTTTATTTGTATTGCAAAGTAATTTCAACCCCCCGCTCACCTCCTCCCCCCCCTCGTCCGCCACTGTTATTTATTAGCTATTTGTCGGTACATTGCGTGATAGAGTCCAAGCTGGACAATAGTTGAAAGCAAAAAGATTCGTAGAAATATTATTTATTTATTTAATTATTTATTGCGGTCATGGTGCGCTACTGGCATCAGTAAAGCAGCTACATACTCAATATAAGGTGAGGGTAGCACTAAAATAAGCGAAAAGAAAGAAAAAAAACTCAGCTAAATCAACAAACCAAACATCGAACCAAATCAGAACAGTACTTCAATAGTTAACACGATAGCTATTGTACAGTTACAACCAGCGGTGGAAAATCTCTTGCATACGATAAACGAGCCATTCAAGACGGACGGAAGCAAACAGACTGAATAAGCCCCATACAACTTGGAATTACAAGGCAACATCACAAATTTTGGAAGAATTGCAAAGTGCAGCTGGAAAAAAATTGCGTCCCAGGCTCTTCTTAGGGGACAATTTTCGAGAAACAGGATTTTAATAGCCTGAGCAGCAGAAGAGTCACGGCAATTACAGATTATTCTAATGCACTTTGAGAGGACCGATCACTAACTTGGTAATTCTCCAAACGTGAAGCTATCAACACTACCTCCATAAATTTCCTTTGAGAGAGGGCAAGTTACCTAAGCTAAAACCTGGCTAGGGAGTTGTTATCTAAACTGGTAGACGGTGCACATGTTTCTGAATAAATCGATGCGATATAAATATTAATATTGTAGCCTAACCTGTTGACAAGAAGTTTGTTTTTGTGGCTTTTCTTCCTGAAATTGGACTGTTACTAACACAATTCGGTTCCGCTATTACTAACACAATTTAGGTTTATGTTAGCACACTGATAATTTCAGCGTATTGAATAAGTAAATAAATAAATAAACAAATAACATTGATTTAACCAGCCGTTTTTCACTACCCAGCCTCACTGCTGCATGCCAACCGTGAAGCGTAACCCAACGGCTTACCGATTTGGTTCCCTAAGAGCGATTCTGGTGCAGGAACCGCAAGGAGAACACAGTATGAGCGCATTGTTAAAATTCCAATGCATTTTGGATCGCTTCTTCGACCTGGCTTTGGACGCATCATTGTGGTTACCCAGGGTATACCTGGTGACACCCGTGCTAATAGTGGTAAATTTATGGGGTGTTATCATGTTTACCCAGGGTGAACTATGTATTTGAACTCAATTAATATATTGTACTGACATTGTGGGCTATTGTATCTACTGACCTTGAAGTATTGTATCTACATGAAATTAATTCACCTCTGTAAATAAATAAATAAATAAATAAATAAATAAATAAATAAACTCAATGATGCATGCGGCCCCGGGTTCAAAAATTTGTTCGGGACGACACTTCGCCGTCTTCTCAACTGCTTATCTGGTCGATCGGCTGACGTTTCCTCTACGAATCACTCCAATTTTCGTTCCCTCCAAGCTTCGATCGCCGAGGTCCACAGGAAATGGGCCATTTATGTAGGGTAAAGTCTTATCTTTGTTAATTTTATTTCGTTGCTCCTTCCATTCGCTTGTTTCCACTGAGCAAAACTGAAACCTAATTTTCAGTGACATTATTTTATTATTGAAATTCTGACCAACCAGTTCCCATTTCCAGAGAGCACTTCTTTATTCCACGCCCACACCACCCGTGCCTGTGACCGTCGCCACATTTTTAGCCATTAGCGCTCTTTCACTTTCAATCTCACCTGGTCAACAGTGCCTGGGCCGATATCGTCCGTAGACGGTCCCATCTCTTCCGTGCAATGTCGAGTTCATCCTGGGCGCGCAATCGCGTAATAATCAGTAAATTTCCGGAAGAACCGCAGCAGAAAACCGGGAGAACCAACTGGTGGCTTGCAGTTCTGCGATGCTGCGGTCCTTTCGGAAGTTTGTCTGAGTACCTCCGTCTACCACGAGCTTCTCTTTCATCGACAATTTTCGCTCACTGCTCTTATGAGCTTATCCTGATCGAAATGAATGCAGCTGCAAATACGTACATATATACCTCATACTAATCAATACAATCGATATGTCCCGTAGAATGTAAAAGTAAGATCCCGAGAATAAGTTCTCACATTTTCAATACGGATACATGCAATAAGCGTCTAGGAAGCCGATTGATTTACAGACTTGAAGGCACTGTCCCACTTTGTTCCTGATGTTGGAGGTATCAACAGATCCTAGACTGGCTTCGAATTACTGGTCAGTACTGTGGGGCTACAAGTCCTTAGATGAGCAAACTTTAGCTCCGAGGACTTCATTTTGGAAAGATCCAGGTCCTGGACGCATCATTGAGACCATCCAGAATAAACGTATTGACGCCCATATAGACGATGGGTAAATTTTTTGTGCGTTGACACACTCACTCTGGGTAATCTCAAAGACGCTTGCGGCCCTAGAATTCGCTAGCTTTCAGATCACCGAACAATAGTTGCAAATCATAAGTTTTTGGTATCCTTGCCCTTGGTATCAGGCGTACATATGTAGTTCATAACTATAAATCACTACCAACTACATATAATTGTAAAAATAGATTAGAAGTGTATAGTACAGGATAATTTGGATCCTAGGAAATTATCACAATTATAGAACGCATAGTATAGAGAAAGGACCAAAACTGTAGTCCGATTTGGATTCTATACAGTCAGAGCCGGCTCGACATATGTACATATGTATCTTCGCTTGAGAAAGACCACTAGATCCTTCCATAACTGGCCCCTTCGATCCCCTTCCCTCTCCTACTACCCCATATGTCTCCCTGGTTTCATTCTCTTAGTCACTCTTTTAAAGTCCTGTTTTAAATTAAGCTTACACTACTTACTCGCAATTTGAAGCGAAACTTATCCGACCTGAAACTTCTTTTGAAAAGCTTCTCGCCACGTTAAGTATACCAGGGATGAGTGACTATGAAAGCTTCCAAGACCCGGAGAGCGGTTCGGATATGGTCAAAAATAACTGGATAACAGAGGATGGCTAACAAGTGCTCGTCCAGGACACCACTCATCAAGGCAACCCAGATAATCTTAACAAGAATCTACCCTTTCTAGCTACAGTTCAAAATCTGTACTACTTTCGCATATTTTACTGCAAGAATCTTAACCCCTATTGGGATCTAATAGAAAGGGCTGTGCAATAAGTGGCTTAAATTAAGTTCTGAATATGATGACTATCCCTCATTGTGAAACTGGGAGATAATAGGAACAGATCTCTGCCCTATCCAGTGCCAATGGCGCGGATAACGGGGGAGCCAAAACCTACGCATGACGGGTAAGTGTAAAACCTGGAACAGATATTCCATTCATCCCTGATTTATACCACTTCTGCCTTCGGATCTTTGGAGGAAGAATTCAAAACTGCTTAATAGTGGACGGTGAAGGAATCCCAACTCTCGGGACGCTGCCCAATACGCCAGAACGTTACCCCTTGGCCACTCAGACTATAGATGGTTACTTATAAACCTACAGCTGCGGGGCATAAATTCTCAGGGGTCGAGGGCAAAAATGGCCCAGACGTCACAGCAGATTGCTAGGCAAACGTTCAAAGAAGATAGACTCCATCTCGATCTACCTTCGTTAGTTTATCTCCTGTATTTTCCTTGTTAGATGGTATACCTAGTGAATAGAAATATTTAGGTTTATCTAACTCGTTCCAGAAGACATAATGCTATCATAATAGGCGAAAGTGGCTCGAAAGAGATAAAAACACGAATCTGAACGACCTCGCAGAACCTGTCGGAACCTATTAGATCGCGTAGTTCTTCGACCACCAGCAAGAGTGGTCGAGGTGAGTGATGAAAACGAGAAGATCGCAGAGTGCACAAGACGAAGCGAGCCCCGTCGCAGCACTTGAAGGGTCACACGCCATGAATCGGACGAGTTCTCTGGCACGGACGGCACGCCGCCGCCGCCGTCGCTGCTACGTGCCCGTCACGGAATATCATGGCTCGTTGACGGTGTTGGTGCTGTTCAGGCGAGACACGGCCTGGTCGTTTGTGTTATTTGAGAACTATACACTTGACAGCTGATACAGTATCTGGCGGGAAATTCAGGATGGAAAACAACGTGATTCTGGACCGGAGTACTGTACTACATGCCTGTTGGGACCATGCACCTTTTGGCGGATAGTGGAGTATCAGAGAAAGAAGTGTGAAAAAGGAGAAAAAAGGAGAACAGGATAGGAAAATAGGCGGGTTGAGACTGGGATGGAAAACCTTCCTTGTCCACACATAGAGCGCCAGAGAAGTGCTCCTAAACTTCCGGAAACCATTCCATCACCAAATGACCATTTTAAAGCCCAGACGCATTCAGTGGACCCGCAGAGACGCGTCGCAGCCGCTCGCTGTAGCAGTGATAAAAACTATGAGACAGCCTGTAAGAGTGTCCAGTGACGCAGACAGCTCGTACGCCACTGAACAGGATCGGACGAGAGTGAAACGTTGATATCCATGAAACGTGCGGATGCGCAGGGAAACAATGTGCAGCTACGCACATGGCGCTGCGCGTGCGAGCGGGTCTCGAGTAGTGAAGTCTACTATGTCGAGGACGGTAGTACGCATAAACAGCACGTGTGCCTCGTTTTCTATAAAATCTATTAATCTAAATCGAATTACTACTAGTAGTCATAATACTTTACTAGTTCTACTTAAAAAGAGGTTGCTGTTTGAGCCTTTCAAGCCCTTAGTTTGCATAAAGCTTAAAATAATAATGGACTGAAAATAAAATCACTGTGGTCGCCCTACCTCGAGTTTTTCCATCGCATATCTTACATTTCATCTAGTATGGGGGTGGCGACCGCGCTCTGCGATTGGACCGTTAGATGTAGTGACCAATAGGGCATTTTATACTAGATGAGTCGCGCGTTAAAGGCACGCATCAGTAACGAATGCAGAAAGCGTGCGGGAGGGGAGGACGTGGGAAAAAGTTGGAGTCTCCGTCATTGTGGGGACCCGTATGGGAAATAAAAGTAATAGAAATATTGATTATAACAATAAATATTTAGTGAAAATTATTTACAAAGGTTATAAAAAATAGATTATTAAAATGTACTAAGACAAAGCTTTTACTTATTTTATGAAGTAGTTTCGGCAATTCTGCGACCGACTCTCGGGGTGGAGAGCCCCCCTTCCGCTTCCGTCACTGGCGCCCCTGGTACAAAAACAAGCCATGAGCACCCTTAATTTGCAAGTTCTTCCGCCCATGAAGTGAAACATCAAAATAATCATCCTACCCTCAGCCTGAACCACTAATGAATAGCCCCTCCTCCCTATTTTATTGTTAAAAAATACGTAGGTCAAACTTTCTTGGATTCCCGCCAACATCCGGAAAGGATGGCACAGATTATCGCTCCGGTGTCTCGGCCTCTGAAGTGTGTTTATAGGGAATAGCTGAAGTGACGCGTTACTAATCTCCATATCGGGTTACCGTGTCACAAACAAACGCTGTCAGCCTACTGTATCAACACTTCACCAGCGGTGGAAATAACAGCAGAAGAGAAACAGCTGATCGCGCCAGATTGGTTTTATCCAGCACTGGGATCGAGTTAATACGGAAAACGACAGAAATTCTGGGCAACCATTATTCTGGGAGGATATATGACGTCATCAGAGGCTGCTAGAAATAACACTTCTACTACGGGTAGAGCCAACAAGGAAATTCCACAGGATAACAAATGGCAATTGAGATACCAGGCAGAATTCCATGAATTCCTGAACAATTATGGCGTAGACGCCGACGTTGAAACATAGCTCATAGGAAATTGCTAGCGCCTGAGACATATTTTCGGCGATAATGAGGAGACTGGCTCAGGCAAACCAGTAGGCCGGATCGGCTAGCAAAAAAAGTTATGTTGACGAGGAGCTGAAGTATGTAGCAAGGATTGAGTAAAAGAAGAAGGGCAGAAAATGAGAAATTTATTAGCCACGAGGATGTTTAGGTAATACGGAGGCTGGGAAAGAAAGGAAATAGGAGTTTTTCAAAGACAGAAGTCATTCACGTTCCAGAAAAGGTTCTAAGCTTCCCGCTTGTTCAGAGTAGGAATAGTAGAATGCCAGGAGCAAAACATGATGTGAACTGATTTTTTCACGGTAATTTGTTACCGCAATTGAGATGAACCGAAGCTGTGAAAAATTTACCCGTTTTGCCTGAGAACTCTTTCACTTCGAAAGTTGGGGTTAGGTAAAAATGCTTCCTTAGCAGTAACGTTCACGATACTTGCCACAGATGAAAAGATCTCTATCAGTTCGGAAAACCGCCAAAATTAGAGCCCAGTGATCGGGATCTCAGAGGAAAAACCTTCTTGGAAACCAGTCCAGAATGAAGTGATTAATAGTAACGATTAAAAATTACAGTTGGAGTATGATACCAGAAGGAAACCCAAAAATAAAATGAATATGTAATCACCTATGTACATATCTACAAGTGATTTTGAAAAAAAAAACTTAACTTTTCCCCCAGATGGCTTCTGCTGCCACCCTATTTCCTATCGAATCTGTTGAATACATAGTGCAAGATATGGGTGGGATAATCACGAATATTTAGAATTATCTAATAAGGGGAGAACGAAAGAATCATAACAACAAACACAAGAGCAGTACTACACCTTTATTATAGAAGAGCACCAATAGGTATGAAACGAAAAAAAATTAAATAACAAAAATAATTTAGGAATGGTCGAAAAATCAAAGAAAATCTTCGAATGGAGGCTTTATTTGGGGACTTTTGGTAAGTTCCACTCTGAAAATTCTTGGAAATCCCCAAAAAATACGGGGTCGAGTAAGTGAGGATTAGAAATAGATGATGGTTAGGGAGTTCAATCATCACTGTAAGTCACAACTGTTCATAACGTGTCCGAAAGTGGCGTTGACAATCACAGTTGATAATCCACATCATCACCATATCAATAGACCCAACGAAGAATAGGTCATAAAACGGCATTCAGTGAAATCGGATATGAACGAGAGCGCCAGCAAAAAAGGGCGGGGTCAGACGAAAACCTGCCCGTAGACGAGCTGTCCACTTTCACTGACAGCGAAAGCTGATAGATGACCTATCAGCGCTGATTATACGTGCGCAGATATGATTGCTTACACATAATGGTATCGGGATGAAAGCGTGAAACGACTGTTGGGATTTCTGCCTGATCAATAAGTATATTTTCGGGGACAGGGTGGGTAGTAGACATTTGACTCGAGCGAGTGAAATCAAGTCGAGTTTTGAGTAAGTAGACTTTCAAGACCCCGAGTTATCCAAATTATCGACTATTCGAAAAAAATCTCGTCGAGTCAAATGTCTAGTGGATAGTGATGTATGTAGATAGAATTGAAGAAAGAGAGACTAAAAAGCTAGAAGAATATGAGATAAAGAGAGGAAAAAGGACGAATGGATATGAGAAAAAAAAAACGCAGAGAATCAGTGGAAGAAAGAAGTGGGGGGAATGAAAAAAAAAGCCTGGAGAAGAAGTAAAACAATGAACCAACTTCCTCTTTACTTCCTTCCCTCGTGAAAATGAAAGGGAGTGAAAAAAAAAAACTAACAGTGCTCGGGAAATCGCACTCGTAGGCGACAATGGGACGACAATTGATCTGGTAGTGGGCAAAAGTTCACGTGATCAGCGCAAATAGTCGTGCGAAAATTGTGACACCATGATTTTTTTCTGGAATCAGCATTTGGCTTTTTTCTGGATCCACTGGAGGTGGATTCATTGTGCAAATGTTTTCCGCAAAGGCCGTAATGGGTGGTAATAAGATCTTGTAGATTGTAGTTGCTGAGGTTGTGGCGGGATTATGAGCTTAATAGATGAATAAATAAATAAACAAATAAATAAATAAATAAGTGAATAAGTAAATGCTAAATCCAGTGGATGTACCTTCTCGTATCATGAGGTAATTGCGCGCACACAGGTACAGTACTTCTCAAAAAGGTAGACTGATTGCGCGACTGCACCATCGCGGCAGGACCTGAACCAGAGATGCGGAGAGAGCATGCTCTAAGTGAGAGGGTCGAGTAGGTCCCGCCACGATTCTGCTGCCGCGACACTAAGAAACCGCACGCGCAATCCGTGAATCTTTTTGAGAAGGGCTGTAAGTGAAATAAATAAATAGTCGGTCAATCGTTCTTGCACCACAGAAAACCGCCTCCATGTTGTGCCGCGCCGCACCACCTATGCGGCGCGCAGAGCAGCTGAGCGCTGTAGTTGTCGAACATTGCCGATATTGATTTTTTACGCTCTCATCCAATTTTCTTTGTGCCTTTGTTTCTAATTTGGAAACAGTGAAACACCTAAGCAAAACATCAAAACCGGGAATGCCAGAGAATCACAGCTGCTAGCTGCTCTGCCGCGCTGCATAGATGGTGCAGCGCGGCAGCGTAGACGGGTGGTTTTCTGTGATGCAAGAATGACCCATCGGCACAGTCCCAGTGGCGAACGCAGAAAAGCACAACCAGGCATTTGGGTGGGGATACTAAGCGTAAAAACAAATTTTTGCTCTCCAAAACTTCCTAAAAAATAAGCAAACGGTCGCGCTGTTAGCGGCTAACCCTGTGTAAGCTTGTACCCATCACTTCTTTCTTTTTTTTTTCTGGTTCACTTCAGCAAACGGGCGACTCCGAGGGGGTTCTAGAACTACCCATTTCAATGGAAAGCGCTCGAAGCGTTGCTTTCCACATGACCCACTCATCTCCGAGAAACCTCTCAAGCCAAATTGGAACGCCGCATGCAAATGGCGCCTGCACTTTCACACATTCGTTTATCCCCGCCGTTGGTCGGCCTTTTTGTGGAACGACAAATTGCACAACTCATCATTTTTCATGCAAATACGTGTTCATATGTGCCGATATGTGTGGGCAGACACTTGCGAGGAATGATCAGATTGCACTACCGTGGAGTTTTGCTTGTTCAGCTCGACGATTTTACTAAGGTTGGGAAGTAACTCATTTATTTATTCATTCATCTAATGCTCTGATATCAAGAAAAAAAAACAAATCATTGCGCCAAGAAAAAAAAACATAGCGTATTAGTGGCAAACTCAAGACCTATAACGAAAAAAATGTAACATACATAATGTCAGTGTTCCTGCACGAATGGAAAGAGCTGGGAATCATATCTGGGGCTTAGCGAAAAAGCAGGCATACATGACCGCCCAGAACCCTGGCTTAAAATTATCTCATATCCGCACCAGTTGGCCACGTGCCCAAGAGCGTGATGTTGCCTGGAGTATGTCGGAGCTTCGGCACACAGGTATGCCAACTGAACCCCTGCGGAACCGACACACTGGATAAGATGATGTAGGATGTAGGATAGCAGTGCAATATGGCATACTCTCCGAACGGGGCAGAGGTTATAATCTCCACAGATACTGTGCATATCCTCAACTCCAATTCAATAAATTTGTGGAACGATTTAGGCTAGAAATTCCGCAGTTTTCCTCTTCCTGTAAATTAGGTCAAAATGGAATGAGTAATGAATAACCGTGGATTGACGTTCACAGAACGATCTTCCATTCTTCACATTACCTTTCCATTTTTCCTCTCAAGCTCCCTCACATTACCTTCTGAACTTACTACTGCATCGAACACACAATAACATTGCAACAATTGATATACTGCTGTGCCACACCAGGTTGTTAGTGGATACATTTATTTTTCGCCTGCCGTTTCGACGTAACCGTCGTCTTCGGAGGCCTGAAAATGGCTCACGGTTTTTTATCTGTGTTCTAGACCGCCAAACGTCTCCTCTCACTCTGCTAGTTTTCAGCCTTCTCTCCGGCTTACTACCTCGAAAACGCTCAGGACAAAAGACAAATCCACCCTGTATCCACCGTTATGCGGAAAACCGCACCAGTATTGACTGTCGTTGCGGACTAATGAGCGACACCCAGTCGACACACAGCAGTATATCAATATCGTTATCACACGATGCCCAGGTTTAAAAAAGAAAAAAAAAACATGGAAATTAACATTGAAACATTTATTCCGCTTCAACTTTTCAGGCTTTCTTCTTACAAATGAAATAGGTTGCATTCGACTTGCAATTTGCATCATGCCATAGACCTTTGAAAACGATCTCATGCTTCTTTGTAAAGGTGGACACCATCTAAATGACAGCTACTGAACAAATACTTTTTTAATGATGACTTTGCAGTGAACAACAAATCCACCTGAGCGCACTTTTCCTGCGTTTTGTTCTCCGGATGTCCCGCCCATTTATTATAACCGTAAGGAGAACCATCCGTCCACGTCCACTGATCACTTTTCTGCTTGCGTTTCAATCCAATCCATGTGAGCCTATCGGTTTTATTGGTGAATGTCCCGTTCTCAGCTATTTCTGGAGATGTCCATTCATATTTATAGCCTCTTGAGGCCAATGAAGGGGTGACATGATTACTTACTTCCTATGAAATCGTTCTCCATGAAGCTGTGAATGGAAGTGAGATGCCCGCCGAAGACGCGACATCGGCTCTCAGCGTCATCAAATGATCTGGGCCTTTCAAATCGCTGGAATCTTGCTATATAAAACTTAGCATATGAATCATACTATATGAATCTTGGTAGCGCTGCAAATTTTTCCAGAGCGCAGACGTGGAGGGGGAGCACGTGCTTCTCTTTCATCATGGTGTAGCATAGACAGCGCTCGAAAGGGAGCTAAGCTGACGAAGCCATCGGCTGATATTTCACCACAAGTTCATAGATGTACAGAAATTTGAGGCGAAACCTCCTCTGTCGCATGCATTTTGTTTACAAGCAGTGACTACACCACAACGCATTTTCTTCCCAACTTCAATTCAAATTCCTTTTCACCTATGAGGTGATCTGTACAGTCTCTGCAGCTGTCCTTCTGCATCGATTAAGCACAGCGGTCCTTCTAAATCGATTGAACACAGCGCTCCTTCATCGAATTCGTCTGAACGAACTAATTGTCCTTTACTCTTTTCGAATATCGATAAAATTTGTCTGAGGCCCTTGCGATACCAGGAACACTCCGTCTGAGCAATCGGGCTCGACCGATCCTTTTCAAGATTACCACATGAAGAGAATTTGAAGAAGGAGCACTCCTCGCTCCTGCCGCAATTGGCCAGGAATGAGGCTAGGAATTGAGGATGCTTCTAATTGAATAGCAAGGGGTTGTTTCTAATTGAATAGCCACAATCTCATAACTTCTAAGCATTTTATTCAAAGCTCACTCTTTGCACTGTACCTAAGACGAAAACATCCGGCTAATACAACTCATTCTAATTGAAGAAAAAGCAACTACGTACATGTACATAGAGGATAAATACATAGAGGATAGGTCAAAAGTGTGGTCCACATGGGAAACCAGTAATGTAGGCACATCCCTCACATATTTCTCTTCATAATTCAAATATCGTGCTGATTGTGACACTGTCGAGGAAAGTCAAAAATTGATTAGAATGAAAGTCTCCAGAAGGTCTCGAATCCCCATTTGAGTAACATCTTATGATTTCAGACTGATTATTTATAGTATAAGGACTACCAATGTAAAATAATAAAATGAAATGAATATGAATATAATGTTGTAGTGTAATGGCCGAATGCGGTAATGTAGCTGTACTTTGGTACGTCTTTGTGGCTGTAAGAATTTTCTAAACTGAAAAGCAGTGAGTACCGAAGCTATCCGGAGCTTTCCAAAAGGTACGCGGCTTGCCAGTTAATGGGTGGTCGACTGCTCGGCTTTCAAGCAGCAGCCAATCGCTAGCGCACCCAAATGCTTTTTTCATCATTCTTTTCCTTGAGTGTGTGGTTTGTTTTAATAAAAGTAGCTGAGAGAGTTCTGGCGATATAGAATGTGATGTATTAGGTTGTTGCAAAATCGATGTCGGATTTTTGGACCACGAGCTTTGGATTAATGCTTTGGAAGGAAGAGTGGTGCTCTCCCCATAAGTTTTGTACTTGTTCCAAAGTCCATTTCTTCCTCTTTCTGCCTGTTCATTTTTATTTAGATCTGCTCACTTTTATTGTGGTTTTCGGACTTGAATTAAAATGTACTCCTTCGCTAAAATTCGTCCCAAACTGTTTCGTGGACTGGAACTTGATAGCAAGAGGATGGCTTGGACATGAAATAACGCCAACCTATGCAGGAAGGAATGCTCAACAAAGTAGTAACCCAGTGCTGGCCCAAGTCGTTTAGTGTTGGAGACACGTGCCTCAAAGTTATGGACTAAAATTCAATGACGTCAACGCCGTTTTCGAAGCACCGGTAGAAGCTGTCACCAGACATGTCCAATATCTCGAAGGTGGCCTTGAGGTTCACCATTCCATTGTTCTTGGGGCCATCGGAGAAACGAGCATGATAGAAAAACTGAACAAGTGGATCCAATTTGATTATCCTCCAGTATTTCGCAGTGGCTCAAGACCACATTTTTCACTCAAGACGCTCTGGAAGTAGATGCAGGCAGAGATCAAGACTCTTGCGTATATGCCTGACTCAGCGGACTGTTCCCCTACTAATGAGCACAAATTCAAGCGATGGGACCCATCCCTGAGAGGAAGGATAAGCCGCAAAAATACGTTAGCTCAAAACGATCTCGCCACTTTTTCTGGGTCTGAAGAGCTTGGCTTCAGGCCTAGTGGAACGAAAACTCAACCGAAAAACGGCGAAGATGTGCTGATTCAAATGAATACTCAACGGCAGAAAAAGTTCAGTTTTTGCCGAGTTACCGCAGTTCAAAGTCCAACCATCAAAATCCGACATCGATTTTGCAACAACCTAATATTATATGGGTGGTGTTAACACCTACGGCTGAAGAGCAAACAACATGTTGATTAACTAAGATTGATGAAAGAATTAATTCACAAAAGCAAAGGAGGTGAAAGCGCAACAATCCTGAGCTTCTACGTTTTTATACTAACCGGTTTCGAGGCTTGAACTAGACTGGGAGTGCAGCTTCCTAGGTGCCCCCGGGTCAGAGACCCTTTCATCAGTAGTTCACAAAGAAGCTTCAAAAAGCTAGTTCTATATGAAAAACACGAGTACGGAGTAAGGGAGACAGCCAGATGCTCCCTTCCCTTGAATATGACTTGTGCCTATGACCTGATTATATGGAAAAGAGCGCCACTGCTGTGTTATGGTTGCATGTCTCTCAAGCGCATTATTCGAAATACTGGATAAGGTGAATTGTCAGAGCGTACTGTCGTAGACGATAACAACATCAGGTATTCAACGAACACCGACTGCAATCAATATGATAATAGAAAAATTTTAAAAATACAGAGATTCAAAAGTAATGAATAAAAACGACCAGTGCTTCTTGGTAATATGATGCTCCAATACCTAAACTACGATAAAAATGAATGGTAGCCATTGGCTTGAGCATGCTCATGCCACTGAAGGTGGAGAAGGATGGAAGTGGGAATTCCATCGCAATCCTCGGAGAAAAATGTTTCTCGAATGTAAAAACCAACCTTATAGCATGCATCAGTCACTTCGAAATATTTCCACGAGCATGGACATCTCCCACAATTCGAATCAAGTGCAGTTGAAGCCACGATCAGCGTGATGATGTAGTGGATGAGACCCATCACTTAGTTTCCTCCAGTCTTCCCTCGAAAACATTTCTTAGCAGGTTCGGGAAAATTTTGACTATGTTAAAAGTCTGTTAAAGGAGATCAACAGCTACACTGCGGCAGCAATCACATCCGCTCCAAACAAAATAAATATTGTCCTGAATTACTTGGAGACAATGACAAAAAGAGGCCGCGATTGAATAAAGTGCCAGCAATACCTTGCTTGTTCGTTTCCGTCAAGCGACATTTCATCAACATGGATATTCTTGATCGATATTCATGTGCAAAGAGGGGTGCATGTAGGCCCTTTTATAGGCGATTGATAAATATGCAAGTGGCATTTGTTGAGAAGATGATTTATGCCTACGAAAACTTCTATCATGTGTCCTTTCTGCATGCTTGACCATTCCCCCTTGGTTTGTGAACTACTTCCATGGCTGATAGGCTTGAAAAAAAGGTTTTCCTATGTGAAGCTTGACCAGCTCTAGATAGGTCTCAGCAGTGAAATTTTGACGAAACGGTGACTATCAAGGTATGTACTATAGCTTTTGTTAGATTATTGTGCAAGAAGAAGATCCCGAAAGTATCAGAGAAACACAACTGAGTGTTTAAATTGCTTATACACTAAAAATGCTGGTGTTGCCTTCCGAATTTGTTGTATTCACTGGAATTGATAAGTTGAAAGAGCTAGATCTTGTTGGGGAACAATCGCTCGCTCAACGGTCCCATTTTAGACCATCATAATCGTATCTACGTATAAGAGAAAGCGCTAGCAAGGTATTGAGAATCTGTCTGTCTGTCGCCAGATTACATGTAACCTGAGTGAGTCGAGGGAGTTAAAGAAAGAAATTTGAAGGAAAGAACAAGGTGAAGATTGGTGTTTTTCACCTCCTTTACACAGCTCTTCAAAATGAAGGATCTGCCTCAAACAAAAGAAAAACAGTGCGTACGAAGGATCATGAAGGCATGAAAAATATCACTGAAGGTGTTTTTTTCAACACGACCAATGATGCTGTATCCGCCTGAGTGTTTACTCGAAGTATAAAAAATGAAACCAAAAAGCGTGAAGGAAATGAAGGTTGTCATTTTGGCACCTTCTCGTTTTCCTCTCCATACCAGTGGAGGTCAAAAAGAAAATTGAAGAGACGCTCTGGTTCGGAATTTTCGCTCTGGCTCGGACCTGTTCGCCACTTCACCTCTGAACTCTGAAAAGAAAAACTTTTCTAGCTGGTGCTCAATGTTGAATGTGCCACATGTGTGTATGTATACATAGTACACCTACCTTTAGATATGTCAGTTTAGCGTGTGATAAAATTGCCCCAAAACACACTCACTCTTCCTTGATTAGTCCAGTTCCACATGAGGGAAAGCAATGAACAGAAGGTGGAAGAAGAACTATTTTGCAAAAAGATTGGCATGACAGTGACTCCGTTGGTGTGAGCACAAGGTAAAGTAATGCAAGCGAGGCAAGCACCAGGAAATATCCGAAAGTCGGACGACCAGATTGCCTAACAGATACGGCAACTAACCAGTGAGAAAATGCGCAGTCGAGGAGGAAAATGTTGCAAGAAATTATTTCTTATCAAGAATTCCCTCCTAGGCAGTGCTAGGCAGTTAATTGTCTTGCCAATTCCTGTTCAGAGTGAAAATTTGATCTATTTCTATCTGCCAGGCTTTTTGGATTTTCTTAACTATTCTGTAAAATGTCTGTGTGTTTTCCTATTCTATCCACCACACAAATTTAGAATATTCCTTGTTATTTTGGTGAAGTTGTGTGAGGGAATTTCTGTCAACTCCTAGCAAGGAAGAAATTGCGTGTCTAGTTTCCTCCTCAAGTATTTCAAAGGTGGCTTAGTATGCTTCTTTCCCTGAGCCTCATTTGAATCTGGTTCTTTTTAAATTTGTTTGGGCTCTACTCTGATATTCTATTATTTTCGGCGAGCTTTCGGCAATTAATGCCTTCTTCAGACCTTAATAATCAGAAATATTACAACATCATCAATTACGTGACAATGATTAGATAAGCAAATCTACCGTATGCTGAGTCGAAAATGCTGAATCTGACAACCGACACAGAGATGCTAATCTATACAACATAATCTTATTGAGAAGGAAACTGTGCTGGTGACAATGACAACAAAGGACCTTTTTTTTATTTTTCAAAATCAATTTCAAAGGTTCCCATGGTTAGCATGATATGAATATTTGGAAATGAAAACTGAACTAGTAATTATGCTCCTATCTAAGCTGTAGAGAATTTTTTTAGCAACTAGGCAGATTTACTAATGATGTCCTCCTCACGATCTTCCCATTCAATAATCTTTCAGAATGCTTTTGAAGATGCTCACTTTCTGAACTTCGAAGATGTTCATTCCTTGAACTTTTTTCTTGATTTCATTATCGTGCGCATCATGTAGAATAAAGAGTCCTAGGAAGATCCAAACCGTTGAACGTCTGCGTAAAAAAATACTATGCTCATCAGGCTCTAGTTGGTCGTGGGTAATGCATGAGCTCTCACATACAACTACATGGCAAGAAATTTTGGGCTTCCCTCCCCCCGAGTCCCTGAACCCAATCCCAACGGAGTGATGCTCTACTGTAACACTCTGTTAGCCAAAGCAAACAAGAGCACTTCATTACGATCTGCTCAGTTGGCCTCCCGCTTTTGTCTTATGAGTTGAAGCGACATTTGCCCTGTACATTGAGGGCAATCGCAAGATTTATGTGCACATACAAGTACGAGGCTTCTTCCTTTCACATTTCTCCGCCTTTCTGATGCAATAAACGCAATGGCGGCAGGCACGAAATGCTACACGATTATGAGCAAAACAGCACGTCATCCTCTATTGAACGAAAGTGGGAAAGAGCGCTTTAGACATCATATCATTATCATTATCAACAGAACCCCGTACTGTGGCACTGCTATAAGTAGTGCCTAAAGAAAATAGACTTACATCGCAGCTGAGGGATTTGGGAGATTTCACTCATGAAGCCCTGTTTTCAGAGTGAATATGACAACGAGAATTCTTGTGCACCCTGCTACGGGAAAAGGATGCATTTCAGTGCAACAAATATTAGATGCGTTTTCGGGGCTGAAAAAAGTTCTGGGGCAGTTGCACCTGGTTTTTCAAAACACCATAACTCTGCTCATTGTCAACGAATCTGCTCAAGTCAAGAAGCGCTGGCATTTCTGTGATCTTGCCAACACGGAACAAAAATGATTTCTCCAGAAGCCTAAAACTTAACACGTTTATGCTAGGAAGACCGGCACATATCGCTTTCAGGTAGGGTCTGCTCATCAAAAGTTTCTCAGCGGATGTGAAGCCACAGAAGCTCGAAAAGGGAAATTTTAGTTGGAGAATGGTCAAGAAAGTAAGACAGCATAGGTTCGAATTTCAAACAGGAATGACTAATTTTTTACACTACAAAATGCTGGTATTCATTATCTCGCAGCAGCAGCAGACCACGTAAGGTTTTCATGGGTATAGTGATGGCTTGCCCACTTTTTGGGTAGGTCGATCGAGTCTGGATCCTGAGTCGACCACTTTCTATTTTCGCACATAACCCACTTTCCATCAACAATAACAGTACATTTGGGAAACGGCTTGTTAGAACATCCGTAGATAGACTTGCCAGTGTGGCCGTTGGTGTTCTTCTCTCAGCTCACTCATAGGCCATGTACTCATCTTCCCTCTTTTACCAATCCATTGCAAGTGACGGACAATGGTTGGTTAATTTTCATAATGTCCAGCTCACTTTACACTAAGTCCGATTCAACATGCTCTTTTCGGTCGCCTTTGTGAAGGTTGGATTGGCGCTGCGCTCACGAAGCAAAGCATTTTCCAAAGTCTCACCTCCACTTGGATTCCTTAAGAACCCATGAGCCTCTCGCATTCTGAAGAGAATACTCTACGCTTTGTCACTCAGATTTTAGTATGATCTTTGGCTTTTGACAATGAGGAGCACAGAGGAAGTAATCAATTGTATCGGAACTCATGATAAATGGTTCTAGGATGTTTCCAATTTACTGCATTCTAACAAGGAGGCCGAGTTTCGCGGATGGAGTAGATCAAGAAAGTCGATAACGCTGCCTCTGTTGCCGACGAATTTCTTTGCGCTACTAGAAATATGATTGATTTTGCAGCTCTTCTGGAGGAGAACAAGCACAAACGAAAAGGAATTAGGATGTTCACTCCGGAAGCATACCTCATGGAAAGAAAGAGAACTTATGGTTAAGGGTAAAGAGCCAAAAAACTGAAATTGATACCAAATGCGAAAATTTGACAATTCTGAGTAAAACAAGGCGTTATATGGTCGAATAACAATTGAGAGGACTCAAATAGAGGGTAGCAGATTATCACAGTGGAGAACAGTTCATGTCGAAAATTTCAAATGTTTTGGGGTCTGAACGATAGTCGCAGTAGTTCTACGCAAGTTGCACCACCAAACGCACCCGCACTCTCGAGATATAACAAGTTGAACATGAATGCGGGGATCCCCAGGCGAGTTGTAGCGGAGTACGAATCAGCTGTTTCCTGCCCCAATCTGTCGGTTTTCTAGAGGTTTCTAACGCTCATTCCGAAAAGTTCTCCACTGTGATAATCTGCTCTCCTCTATTTAGGTCCTCTTAATTGTTATTCGACCATATCATCCCTTGTTTTATTCAGAATGGTCAAATTTTCACGCATGGTATGAATTTCAGTTATTTGGCTCTTTACACTTGACCATAAGTTTTCTTTCTTTTCATGAGGAATGTTTCTGCAATGAATATTCTGATTCCTTTTCGTTTCTGATTTTTCTTCTTCAGAGAAGCTGCGGAATTACTCGAATATCCGCTTGCGCTTAGAAATTTGTCGACAAGAAAGGCAGAGCTATCGACTTTCTTGATCTACTCCATCCGCGTAACTAGGCCACCTTGCTATGAAGCAATGAATTGGTAACACCCGGAAACCATCTCACCACGAGTTTTGGGACAAATGAACACCTTATCTATGTTCCTCATAGCCAAATACCCAAGATCGCGTTGAAATCTGGGTAACGAATTTTTTCGTGGGTGCTGCCTTTAAGCAAACATTCGTGCTTGACCGAAGACTTTAGGAGCGTATTGGTAAACGACAAGGTTATTGATTGCGTTTTTTACCCTTATACGACACTATCGACCTGTACGAGTGAATATTTAGAGTACATCTTGACATCAACTGCAAATGTCGCGAATCGGGGGCTCAGTGGGCCCGAGCGACCACCCAACGCACCAAGCACCAAAACACAGAACAGAAAAAAAGTGGGGTCATTCATACGCGAAACACTTACTGGAAAAACCAGCGGATGAGTTTAGGTAAAACCAGATCAGTAATGATTTATTAAATCATCTATTGACATTAGATGCAAAACAGTTGGTGAAAGTAAGACATATGAGGACGTGGACGTTAACTATCAACTTGAAATGTAGTAAAGGTTGGGCGGGGGCGGCCTCATGTATTACGTTTACGAGTAGACACGGCTATCAGACCTCATGTATTAAAGGTGAAATAATGAAATACGCACGAACATCTACAATGCACGAACATCTACAATAAAAATGTCAGTGAAAAGGAGATTGAATAAAAGAGAGAAAAATGGGGCCGCATCTGGCGTGAGATTAGTAGGAGACTGAGCCACCTGCACGTAGTACATATCGACAGCCGATAGGGCGGATGTGGTCAAATTCAGATCACAGCCGCCCGCGGCGCGATCATGAATACGGTGCCTCGGGCTTTCTTTGGAGAAGAGCGATCGCTTCGCGACAGCAAACATGGCTAGTTTGAAACCAATATCATTTTTGGAAAAGGTCGTAAATGTAAGCGAGAAAAAGAACTGGACCGAGAACGCTTTCCTGTGGGAAACTAATCACAATTCAAAAACTGTTTCAGAAGTAACCTAAAATATCTAATACTGATGATGGATGAAAAGCTGATGGAGTTCGATCTGCGATAGCAGCGTTCAGTCCATACGATTAGAGTCCATATGTACGCCGATCGTGAGACGTCCACGCATATCACCGTTGTTTCTAAGGATTGCCTCAATCAAGCGGCTGTTGTCAAATTCCTTGGCCACCTGAATCCAACACATTCTGTAGTCAGATGTGATGTTATTCTGTTGTCTCAGACAGACTTGTAGAAGGGGCGCAATAAAATGTTTTGATGCCGCCGCGGTGCGATTAAGGTCAGGTTTACAAGAAACAAATAGAAAGAACCGCAGCAGTATTCAAGAAGGAGTACAGCAGCCATGATGAAGCAAAGCCACGCCTATGCAACATAACCACGCTGTTCTGCCCTTTTCTTTCTGTCATGGTCTGCCCAAAACATCATGAACATCTGTTCTATTTGTGAACTGTGAAAAAACAAAAACCGTTTTGCCTACCTCGAGAGAAGTCAATGTGCCAAGCAACGCTTGCACTCTTCCTAGCAGTGCTTCATGTTCGAGCTCCGGATGACTGCGTTTCATGTAACTCACCAGCGCCGAACGGTATTTATTCAACGCTGTTTCCATTATAAGACAAATAGCGGGCGGAAAATGCTCATCCAGTGCTAAAAAGTACAATACATTTGGCACATAACGTGGATTTGACTATTTTCGTCCCCAATTCATGCTTCGGCAGTATTGGTCACATGGCTCGAGATGGACATATACACCTAGACACGGAAAAAGGATTGCAGGGGAGGCTGATGCACTATTTTCTGGTCAGATCTGTACGCGTCCTTTCTGTTTTCCATTACGTCGCAGGTCATGAATAAAATAAAGGCTGCACTCGATCTTGCGCGAGAACTATGATCCAGCAGATTAAGGGGCATAAACTCGAGGCCGTTCCCAAAGCCACTTTTGTAAGCCTTAGCCGAGAATAGAAAATAGTAACAATTTTGGCGCATACATGTGCAACAAACACTGCAACAATTTGATACACAGAAGTTTTGGGGAGTTTCCTCTTGGTGATATAACCTTGCAAATTAGGCCTTGTGATGAGCCCGGATAATGAGCTGGGAGCTGCTACGGAAGCGGAGAGATGTCGTGCTTGGGCCTGTCTCAAAGAGCTACGACGGTGGGATCAACTGTCAGCAAAACTCATCGCCATACTTGAGGGATAAAAAGCTAATAATATTGAGATATTCAGAGGATTTTGAAAGGTTTGGTTCTGACCAATGAATACAAGTTTTTTATCACTTTCGCAACTGATTCGATTGCTTTTGTGAGCTTCAGGCGAGGTTGGCGACTAGTTTATTTTGGCTTACGTTTCGGCAAATCGCCGTCTTCAGAGCCTGAAATGGGCGATTCGATAAGCTAACTATCCGATCAAATCTCTCCAGTACCACACAAACGAAACGCTAAGCCTGGTTTTCAATCACGAAGCTAGCTGCTGGACACCAAACGCTCACCACTTTGATGTCACTGGAGTGACGCAATGACTGGAACGACCGCTAACTGTCCACTAGAGCGGATGACTTGGGTGTACTATATTGGATCAGAAGAGCAGCCCCAGATATGGCGCAAATTCCCGTGTGATTGAGAGGAATTCTTCCTTGCGATTCATTTTTGGACTTTTCGCATGAATCCACAATGCCTCCATCGTTTTGCGAGCTGATGTTCGAGGTTCTCGCGCTAAGATTTTTACACTACATTTCAATTACTTTCACAACTGCTGGCACCACCAAGTTACCACTAAGACTGAAAGCTGTGGTATTAGTGGCTGTGCCATTTTCACCTTTGGAATCCATCAGGAGCACGGTGACCGAAAGGAAGAGAAAGCAAGCCAGCTGTTGGAGATCCCTTCGTGTTGGTGATCCACTTCTCAAGTGAATTAACTTATCTCCCATTCAGCTCAAGCCCACACATTTGACCAACAAATGGAGATTGTTGTTGTAACTATATATAGTTTTGTGGCTTGGATTAATCGAATAAAAAATTCAAAAATTTTTATTATCTAAACGCTTTACCCATTAGAATTCTTATCTTACCTTCAAATAGAGCGACTGCTTTCAAAAGGAGATACTCTCCTCTTGATAGATTCATTTTCTTGAAAGTAGAGATTATATGTGCATGAAGAAGCGCTGCAAGTGTTGCTAGGTCACCTCCAATCCTGAATAGAGAATCTTAAGGATTTTTCGTTAAATATCACGCAGCTTCAAGAGACTAGGAGGAAAATCTACAACACAAAAATTGACTCATCCTAGCGCACAAAGCCGTGAAATCTACTTTCTGTCACAGATAGACCTCAACTCACAATTCGTCTTGATTTCCCTCGTGTTTGCTGCAAATTCCACAACCCAACACAAGGCCATCATAGTTCCGTTGAAATGTCCAGTAGGATATCATCAAGAGAATTATCTTAGTTGCCTGACGACTGACCACCTTGACCTGAAATATCTCAATTTCGAAAGGAAGAAGCAGTTGAAGCTACTATGAGTAAAAAACAATGAACTACATTAGCGGCGTCAAAGATATGATCAGAGCCATATTGACCAGGGAATCTTTCACCATAACTCGATTCTGGGTTGAGCTATCTGACCCAAATTTTAGGATTTACTGAAGCTCGATGAGCGCTTTCAAACGGCAGCTTACCATTGACACAGCTTCAATTAACATGGATTATCAAGCTCAAACATTAACTTTCTCGGATTCCGTAGATTCGTAAGCATTCCAGCTAATGACTACTGGGAGAAAAAAAGAGTTGGTACAAATTGGGCACATATTCGCCTATTATTTCCACCACAATGCTATTACTGCGCTTTCTTTGCTGTTCAAACGAGGGGGACGAAATCAAATAATTGAAATCACCAAAATATCGATTTAATTATATCTTAAGCATATGAACAGCAATAAAGTTCTCATTTGAAAACCAGAATAGTTGCTTGGAGTTTATAACACTGAAATATTCCGCGTCAGGATCAATGTTTTCTCTTTAGAATTATAAAAATTTCCTTTTTCATACTTTTACACGACTTTTCGACAAGCCCACTTTCTTGTGTGAAGAGAAAAACCATGGAACGCAATTTATATAGCGAATTGCTCGCTTACAATACGATTTAGAATAATTTCTTCCGGAGCTGAGATGCCGCGATACAGTCGAAAAGCCATAATGTTAATAGAACAGTGAATTTTCACTTGGAACGTGGGAGTTCTGCTTGGAAGTAGTTCAATGCCGAGCAGCGGAAAGAAAGAACACCTAGACCCTCACCATATCCTCAAATTTGGTCCAAATAGCTCAGTCCCTGATTGAGTTATAGTTCGAGATTCTGTCTTCAATAGTGCCTCTTATCATATCTTTATGGCCGCTACTGTATGTATCAGTCTCTCTATTTTTGGCTTGAGTAACTAAATTTTCTTGGAAAGCTGGGAATCCTGCTTCATCGAACTTCCAAATCACTCATCTTTTCACGTTGTTCCATCATTCTCAATTCTGGTAAACCGTTCACCCATTCGAAATAATGGGAAGCGTAGCGACACCACAAATACTTCAAATTATTTAGCGTCAACTGTCGACTCGTGCCCTGGATTTGTAACTAAAATATTGGCTATAAGTATCGTGGTTTCTTCTTCAGAACTTTTTTTTCAAGTAAAATAGTGACCGGTAGTCTGTTGGAGATTTTCTGAGGGAACTGCAGTGCTTCTTCAATAGGCACGTCTATGGAACAATATGGTGTACATGCATAAAAACTCTCATGAGGAGCGTCACAGTACCTGAAATGTGGAATTCATTCTTCAACAGCTCCAAATACAAGCTTCAGTTGTGTAACAATATGTCTTAAGCAATATGAATGCTGGGCTTAAGAGTTAGTTTGTTCAATTTTTCATGGGCATATGAGCCACTATGTTCTACATTGAATATTTACATAGCGCTTGTTTCCTTCTACCAATAAGGTCGAAACTCCGAAGTCACACATAAACAAAATAGAGACCTTCCAAATGCGTCGCCTTTGTCAAATCTTCGGAATAACTATCCATAGCCTCATCCGAAATGAGCATATCCGTGCTTATTGTGGACACCAACCGACGGTGGAAGAGCTAATCCGAATACGAAGACTACGTTGGTCTGGACATGTCTGCAGAATGAACCTCAGCCGACAATCACGCAGTCTTCTGTGGAAGAAACGATCTACGCAGTGGAAAGTGCAGCGAGCGGCATCACAGAAAACCTGGACAAAGCAAGTTGGGGCGAATCTGGAGCAATACGGTGCAGTATCGTTCAAGCAAAAATTATCACTGCAAATCGTCACGAATGGAAGCGTGTCGTTCAGGCAGTCCTTTCTCCAGTGGAACCTACAACAAGGTTGATAGATCGAGCCGCTCCTTCAGACGCCAGGTAAGGGACAAGAAAGTAAGTACATAATAAAGCCGAAGACAAGGCAGCTTCTCAGCTCCACAAAAAATTGTGTTGTTTGAGCCGAATCAAATTGTAACCTCATTGAGTACACTAGGAATTCAAGAAAATGAGAGCTAAATATATGACTGTACCAGATCTGCAGAGTCGGCGTTACTGGAAATGCCACACATCCCAGTTTCTTCATAGTCGTTTTGGAGAAATTTACGCAGAGAAATAGAGCTCACCCATTGTGAACGATCCGTTCACACTGACAATGAGCACCCTGCCTCTAACGTGAAGTGCGTTATTTAAACTTGAATGATATCGAGAGTTAGCATGAGTGGTACACCTAGAGCGACACCAGAGGAAAATGCTATAGTCCTTGTGCGCAATCGGTGGAAAGCCTGCGAGCTCGCAGAGCCTGCGGCGCGTGGGCGGCGTGTCCCGGTTTTTTCATGTTTTGTGACTGTTTTATTTGTTTTTGTCCCCGTAGAGAGCTGCTTGTCTCAGCTAGGCCTCAAAAACGTTTACCTAGGCCTAGTTCCGACGAACAGCTGAGTAGGGACGCCGGAACGCTGTTACAAGCGGAATGCGCCGCGCACGGGCCGCAAGCTCTGTGCTCTCAAAAACTTTCCACTGATTGCGCTAAAGGACTATATCCACAAATGTGGATGGAAGGCGCGGCAACTACAAGGGGTGCAGTGCAGAAGGGGTGCTACGTCATAGCAAACCTGACGTGCGGTCTCATTCGATGCAAGAGAGCTTGACCGGCACTACTACTATAACTGCTTCAAAATATACCGTCAGTCCAACACGTCTCAACATCCTTGCAGTGTCATTTTTTTTGGAATTGTCAAACACAATCTATTATATACAAATTAAAACTCACATTTCCAAAATGTCAAATTTCCTGAGTAGTTGTTGGAAATCGTAGTCCCGTGCCGTGTCCATTGCGAACTGATGGCCGTATAGGGAGTAAGGCTAAAAGGTTCGTACGTTGATCTTCCCATAGTAGAGATATCCCAGGAGCCAAAAATGTGATTGAACTGTGAACTTCACTTCTGCTGAAATGAACCTACAAAATGACGTTCATCCATTGCAATGTCAGGTAAACTGCTAGTTTCTTCTTCGCGTCCGTGGTCTTGTCCTGTGGATCCATGACGAATTGGAAGCATAGTGAATATAAGAGGAGATAAAGAGTGGCACAGTAGGTGTGCTGCTGAAAACTGACTTGGAATGAGGAATAATTGAACAGAGGAACAATTATGTAATCTTATGTGATCCACATGAGATTGTGACAACACCTCAGAATTCTAGTAGGAGATAGGGAGTAACACACCAATGATGGTGGACTCTTTCGCTTAGAATCACTAGTTCTCGCGATAATCGGAGCAGCACCCCTGTTAGCGTGAAATTAATATGCCACTAGAGCCATCAACGAAATTGTCATCCCATGTGCACTTTTGTTGTCGACAAGATGGATGTAAAATTGGGTGTCAGTCGTGCTTAGCAGTAATCTTAGAATCTGTGAGTTATGGAAGCACTTGATATAAGTTCGCAGGGAAAAACCTCGCTATTGAAGCCATTCACAGTTCTCAAGTGGCGATTCCACCAAAAAAAAATCTGAACTATTACACAGCAGAAGTGCAGTCCGGGCGACTGCGAGATAGGATTGTTGTTTACTGGAGCTCCACCATATCAAACGAAAATGGTGTGGAATTCCCATAGAAAATAGTCTTTTATAATGTAGAATGGCTGTTCTAAGACAGGCCGTTACGAAAAAAAAAATCAAAAATGAAAAGTCAGACATGGTCCTGAACTCTTAATCAACTTATTAGGTGATACATGGAAGAAGTGAAAATGGTTCTCTCAAAGGTATACTTCAGCTTCACCTATCCTACGTAATGTGGCGAAATCCTCTCTAGCATCGCTGTTTGGCAGTGAAAGCTTCAAAACGCGGTTCATTTTTGCATATACGAAGAGACCTGTAAGTTGTATCGTTGTATCGTTTTCGGTGCCAAATAACAGAATAACGATTCGTGTTAGTTTACAGATGATACCCCATCTCATTAGCCCGCGATATTGTGATAAGATTTCCGTGATGGTGCTACTCGTGAAATGGGAGCATATCGTCGTTGCCATTGTTCCCAGAACGGTATCATTTGTCAATAAAATGATGCGCATTATCCATTCTACACAATGAATGGGACCTATGCGATAAAACGCAGGCTTTTCGACGACATTGTCTATCTGTGGTCGAGTGACTCACGCTTTTTTACATCTTGGAAATGTAGACTTGAAAAAGAAAGAGTATGTTTGGAGAAAAAAAATGCATGGTAATCTTGAGAAATTTCCCACAGCTTAGGCAACGCCTTTACAATTCATCTCGGCTCTCAACATGTCGTCATCTCCGGCAGACTCTCGGTGGAAAATGACGAGAGCATAGGTGCCGACATGTCGAGAGCAGAGACGCCGACACAGTTTTGCAATCAAATTAATGTAGGGTGCTTGGAGGTTGATAGTTTCTCTATAGCTAGCTATACAAAACTAGAAGAAGTCTTGCTTACAAGCCTTTTAAGCTAGGTTGTGTAGATAGTATCTGACTCTGATTGGACTCTAAAAAGACTGACTCGGAGGCTCGACACTGACGCTCCAGTCAGGAGATTTGAAGTAATGATGATTCACTTCGAGCGCTCGCGATTTCGCGATTTTGAAAAAGCAAGTGAACTGGAACGCTGATTTACTACAGATGGATCTTATATCGATCCATAATCTATAAAGTTGCGAAACAATATCAATGTACGAGGGTACAGTTACAATCGATATCAGGTTGGCGAGACGTGATGGATGGATTACTAAAAGGTGTTATGTACTGCTAGCCTCAAAAGGCATCGTAATGGGATCACTCTGTATACGCATATACAGGACTTTCATTTTGTTCAAAAATAGACCAACAAACCATGCAAACGTCTCTGAACCATTTCTTGTGATTAGACTTTTGAATAGCCGGGTGACGCATTCGAAAAACGGGGACTTCGAATAGAAATGAGAGCGTCGACACGGTGCTCAAAAGACACAGATACAATAAAGTGGAGCCACTCTTGGGTGTGTGGCGCAGGTACTTCCTGCCACTGTGGAATTACGCTCACCAGACCATTAACGGGATATTCGAGAGTCAGCAAGCGCAGACTGCAAATAAGTTTTCCACATCAGAAACCGAGCTAAATCTTCACAAATTCGGATCAGTTGGAAGGGGCCGGTTTCCGTCATGCCCTAGACCATGACCGAGCTTCTGCGTCAGCACCATCTTAGCACCGACTGCGGTTGCTTCAGTTAATGACTTGTCGCCGTGAGCTCAGGCCGTGATGGGGGCAATCGACTGCCCTGAGATCATTACTGCCAACAAACTGACGTAGGACGTAAGGGCACATGGTGAGGAATAGAAAGTTAACGGCATCATTCCCGAAATATGTCCGCAGCAACCTCAGGTCTCCTCAGCAGCAGATGGGCGCAAACATTTAGGAATTTGCAGTTGTTTGTTTCCACTTTTCATTCCACTTTCGCTGTACTGATAATTTTAAACAGTGAATGATTTGTTATTTGTGTGATTCTCTTCACCCTCCCGTGCTCTGTGCTCCCCATTTTCCATTTGAGAAAGCCTCACCATTCTAATTTCCCGTTTCTCGATCAATATAGCAGCAAAACGTGGTGAATCAGGGCGCATTTCACAATAAATCGACTGCAAATATCAAGTTTACTCAACTATAATAGGTGTTTGAGAAAGGTGGTTTGAGAAACGGTTTGCGCTGCTACATTTTAATGCTGATTCAAGGTAAATATTTGGGAGCGAATCTAGCACTAGAAGGGGTCCAGAAGCTTTGCGTAGCCAGGCGTCGAGACTTAATCCAGTAAAGTTACGCGTTCTGTAGTTCTATTGAAAGAGTGAGAGTGGGATATCGGATAAGGTGTTCTATTTCGAGGATCTCCAATCTGTAATGAAAGTACCACCCCTATTACTGAGGCGTAATCACGGTGCAAGAATCTTAACGAATGGTGTCCTTGCACACTCTACTCTTGAAAACAAGAGGACACCACTTAACAAAATGAATATGAGCTCGCACGTAGCTTTAATAATAAGGGTTCATCACATCTTTCGGAGAAATCATCATCCTAATTATACTGGCAAGACGAGAGGTGGACAACATCGAAAAAGGACTACGCTCATTTCCTATCTGCAGCCGCCGGGTAGACGTGCTGGCTCTGTACTTATCAAGTCATGCTAACAAACACTAATTAGTTAACCATATAAGAGTGTGACAACTGGAGAGGGATCATCTCCATGCATGGTGGCGCATAATTACTTTCTCATCATTACGCGAACATTACGCGAATGATTTATCTTGATAATTCCTCTTTCGTGACATTTCATATCTTGTCGTTCTTCTGCGTCGTCAAAACTGAGTGTCAACTTCAAAGTCTTCGATTTTGTTGATCTTGACGTAGGTGTAAAGGCCTTAGTTATAAAACCTTCACTTTCTTGCTCCTTGTAATCTGTCATGTATTGAAAATTTGCTGAGATATATTGAAAAGAAACACGTTCGAACGCTACACGATGGCGGACTTGCTCCGTCCCGGAGAAAGCATGAACAGGTGTTTTGAAATCGACATGGGTGCCACAAGCAGGCCGCTGCTAATTCACTGACGACCTTTGGCATCAGGAACTAATTCGACTGGAGAGAACTTTGAAGGTAATGCCATCAATGGAGAGGTTCGGAGAAGCATTTCATCACTTTCCTCAAACGCGAATTCGGGTGCGCTTATGAATTGATGGCAGGAGTGGCTGAAGGTAAAATCATTTCACCTGTGAACTGTCTTTAAAGAGAGGTCCTCCGCACTTTTCCGTTTCGGATTCATTTTCGAAGAGACAGAGACATCTCAGTCGCGCAAGTTTGTCATTTGTCAAGAAGCTAGCTTTATGAGCAGCAGGTAAAGGGCCGCTGTGCATGTTCTATGGGAACGTTGAAGACGGTGGATCTCTTAAGTGCAGTGTTCCATTTATCCCCCAGCACGGGTCTTCTTGTGAGCGAACTGGGCTTCCAAAGGGTTGAAAAGCAGCGGAGACTTTCTAGCGAGGTCCGGCGTGGAGCCCGATGCATCCGTTTTGAAATGCATTCATCTTTAGTGGCCTTAACTGCGCCGCTCACACATTGAGCGGCGCAGTGGAGGCCGCTGAGGTTGACTGAGGCGACTGAGATCGAAGCAGTTCGGTTGGGGCAGCTATACTGCAGGCTTTGAAAGATTTCAAGAGCCCTGCACAGTCCAAACTCGATGAATTGACTTAAAATACTAGAGAAACTAGTGAAACTAGATGTACAGGGCTCCGTGGCGTTTCTCACCCTGACAGCCGGCTAATTAGAGGTGCGATCCAAGTGTGAAGCGCCTTTGGCAGATTTCTATCAAACCCAACATACCCCACTTAAGCTACGATGTTCTCTCATGAGTCCTCGCTTAGATGTAGTAGAAGTAAGCAAAATTGGCAAGTGTCAAGTGGTAAGCTAAAATTATTTTTTTTTTCAAATTATTTTTGTGCCGACAAGGCTTGTTAGGTGGAAAACTTTATTCTTCAGCCCGACATTTCGACTAAGGATGAAGAAGGAACATGGAAGTTTATTATTGATTTGACGGAAAAGTATCACGGCAATAAAAAAAACAACCATTTTTCTTCGAAGTCATCTTAAATCAGCTTATCTCAAAGTAAAAGCGGTACTAAGAATATCTTCCAATGCGTTTTATGGGGTTAATTTTTTTCGTGAGCTGGAAGATCATAATGTGGAAAGTAGGAGACGTCGTTTTCCAGAATCAGGCTTTCTTCTGTATCAAGCTTCTAAGCTTCTCGTCGCGGTGCGATGATCACCACGCATGTGGGGTGGAAGTTTCTCCAAAATCATGTAGTGAGATCTGGCACCAGCGCTGCCAAAGGCACTTCACACTTGGCTCGCACCTCTAATTAGCCGGCTGTCAGGGTGAGAAACGCAACGAGCCCAATGAAATATGTTGGAAGCTGCAGAAGGTACAGAAAAGGCCGTTTAATAGAAGTTTTCAAAAAAAAATCTCGCAAACTATGCACTGTGGAAAAAGTATATGTATGCGGCCGACCTTGGGCTCTGCAAGAAATATCCGAGGATTTCGGTGGAATCCACACTGCATGAATTGGCTTGAAATATGCAATTCAAGGAAGTCTAGAAGTTTCCAATAGATTAGCTCAAATTTATATCTTGCGCAAAAGATATTTCAAGGAAGGACATCTGGCCTTCCTCAAGGTCTGCCCGGTGGACCTAACTCACTTGATGAGCACCTTTTTAACTAACATATAGTCAACTCCAAATGTCCGTAGACAAGAGTTGGGACCGCGGCGCGGTTTTCCTCCGTGTCTCTGCCCTGCATGCCACGCTGAATCCGTGCAGCAGACAGCGAGAGAGCCGCGCCGCGGTCCCAACTCTTGTCTACGGACATTTGGAGTTGACTGTAAGTTCAGGGACATTTCTCAGACATTCCTTCTGCATACACTTTCACGTCATTAGCGCGATTTCGGGAGCAATTCATCGAGTTGAACTTCACAGGAATCTTTTAGAACTCCTTGCTTCCTTCTCTCTTGTTTCATTGAAGATTTCGAGTAAATCCATGGAGTCTGGACTACGATGAAGTCCCTTGAATCATCGGATAGTCGAACCTGATAGATATTTGTTCTGATCAAACTACGCTATGGACTAGTTTGAACGTGCGCAGTTAACCACTTTGATCTACTCCGTTAAATGGCCAACTAGTGCTAGTTCGAAAGATCAGTTCAAAGACGAGGGTCTTTATGCCCTGTAAGCTCTTAGTGTCGTTCGGTTTTTTACTTTTTTACTTTCTTTGGCATTCCTCTTCCAAATTAGAGATTGCGTCGCATGTCTCCATGCCAGCATCGCCGCTACTGTTTCATACGCACTCTCGAAACGGACCAACTAAAATTACATCTACGTTAACAATTATCAATTCGATACGGCCGGACGACCATATTGGTACCATCATGCTCTTTGGGAGTTATCATGACAGTCCCTCTCCTTTGTTGTGGAATTTAATTATTCTCTTGAGAACATGCAATTCTTCTCTAGAACATTTTCTGACAAATTTGCCTCTGCCACGTAACAAATGTATATTTCAGATATCCTCTGAACTGGACTATCAATATGTGCAATTGTCGCCAATCAAGAGGTCTTCACTGGCCCAGGAGACAATCTTCGCATTGTTCATTGTATGAAGAAGAGTTTGAACCGCAGCTCCTTTCACCCAAATGTGCGCTGGTAAGGCTTTTGAATTTTCCACGTACACGGAAGGTACTACTTTTCTTTGTGCCTTGCTTGAGTGTCTGTTTTGCGTCGTTACAACAGCATTGAAATACTCCGCTTTACTCCTCTCTATGAAGATCTGGGGGAGCCGTTCCATTTCATGAAGCTCATTGAAGGGTAGGAACATCTCACTCATTGTTCTTTCATATTTCTGTTGAATCCTTAAACTATTTGACATTCTCAGTCGAAATTACCCATTTAAAGGCAAGGTAGGCCGCACCCAGAGTTTGGCCACCGAGCGAGTTATAACGCGCTCATGTCAAATAATATAAATAATATAACGCGAGCTTGCAGTCTCAAAACTTGTTTAAGAGGTGACTTGTAGTGCTGTGCCACAGCGGCTGGGAGAAGGAATACCTTGCACCATTCTTGCATCCTGCGGCAAAATCCGCTGAGCGCAACGTTGCTAAAACCTGTCCGTCTCCCCATACGTACGATAGTGGTGAGACAGGAGTCAAAAAGTGAAGGTTGCCTGGGCCGAAAAGTGAAGGTTGTTCCGCAACCGTAGCTTCGATGGTGCTGAGGAAAGGTTCACCAAAGTGAACGACGACGCATACTAGACAGTGAAAACTGTTTCCAAGATGGATTCAACCGAATCTGTTGAGATATTGCTCAGAAAATGAAGAAAGGATCGTTTGTTCAAAGCTGGAACGCTGGTGTTGAGATTTGCGCCGGCTTCCTGCTTTCGTGCCGGGACCAGCGCTCAGCTTAACGTGGGAAGTGTTCCAGCTTGATTTTCGCTGAATATTTCGGTAATTTCCCAGAACTGTATGTTGTGCAATTGTCGGTGACTTTCTTTATGGAATTCCCTACAAGATGACACCAAGATCGACAAATTTCGTGGAAAATCCGGGGAGAAATCTAATTTTTTAAATCCAGACGGGGGATTTGCGTCCTTTAAAGTTTCTCGCCAATCTTGAGGAACTGTGACTTGCGCAGTTGTCCGTCCAATTCCTGATCTCATTGCGAATACAGTGGTCACCACAGGAAATGGGTTCGTCTGAAAATGGCCTGGAAAACGGGTCATTTTTGAGAACGCTTTTTCAGTGAATATCTCTTTCAATTCGGAAAACCAGATGTTGCGCAGTTGTGAGCTGCCGGGCCCGTGAGATTCCGAGCAGAATGGCATATAACACTTGGTACTTCCTTCCATGCTGGGCTGAAAAAGCCCGCCTGAGACAAATGCCCCGTGTAGCCCACGGGGTCAGCGAGAGAGCACGCGATATTGGAGGGCGCCAGACGCGAGGGTGGCACACGGGGCATCTGTCTCACCCTAGGTTTCCCGTCAGGAGTGAAAGAAAGTAGCTAGTATTATATATCATTCTGCTCAGAATTTCATTCTGAATTTATCTGACAACTGTGCAACATTCAATTCCTTTAAATAAGCAAGATATTCCTGTTTTCACGCTTCGAAGCACTTCTCAGCCTCAGTTGCACTTCTGTGATCTTGCTACCACCTGATCCTCAATGACATGGGTAACCCGTCTGACAACGGCGCGAAGTTTTGTTTTCTAGGTAGTGAGCGATACTGTCGGTTAAACCCTGATTTTGTGGCAAATTCACAGCAATTTTGTGAAAACCTTCTCTTGAAAGGCATAAGCTGGCCATGCTTGAATTACAATGCATAATTTTGTCCCGGACCCATCTTTTCCTTTTCGTCATAGGTGAAGGTTCCCTGTCTGGGCATCATCGAAAGTGATGGTGGGCTGAGACACGTCTCAAGGTATCGAACGTATGCCTCTCCCTAACAGTCCGGCAACAACTCGCTTGGCGGCGGAACTCTCACAGTGGATCTACACGAAAATATGTTAGTGCGTCACACTCTCCATTTCAAAACCCCATTATTAAAGCTATGACCGTCCTAGTGGCGATGAATATTCACGACTTTATCGAGAGCTGTACAGAAATATGTCCAGAAAATCTAGACACTAAAGCTGGATCGTAGGCTGGTTGAATCACATCAAGTCGACAGTAGTTCAGTCAATTCGAATTGAGTTCAGGTGAATTTCGTTCGTGAGACGTCCTTGCATATTGCCGTTGTTTCGAAGGATTAGACTCGCCAAATGCATGTTGTCGACCTCGCTGAGTATCTGAATTTAGCACATCAACGCTCAGCGCACTTCGTTGCTGTTCCCCCCCCCTGTTCTGATGATGCGTAGAAAACAACTCGTATTACTAAGACTGTAAAAGAGATTGTACTGATCAGCTACATGAAGTTTTTGACAAAATTGCTAGGTTTATGCAGTGGTAGGTTATCAGGGCTCACTTTGCTTACCTCCAGATATGGCAGAGCTCCGAACAAAGATAGTATTCTTGCCATCACAGCTTCATGGTCAAGATGAGGACGGCTGCGTTTCACATGACTCACCATGGCTGAGCGGTATTTAGTCAAGGCGGACTCCATGATTAAACGATCAGCAGGCAAAAAATGAACATCCAATGCTGAAATTGCCATTTTCGTCAAACTGAAACCATCGAAACGTTGGAAATTTCATGGTCATTGTGGCGCCGCAGAGGCAGTTCATTTGCTACACTGGCGCTATACTCCACGTGGAGTGTAGCATACTGCGTCGTCGTCGCTGGCGACTGTGACATCAGTGGCCGTCGATTGTGGACGGGGCGTCGCTGCCGCCGCCTGCGAAGGCGACGCAGGGTGCTACGCTCCACGTGGACTATAAAGTCAACCGTCCGCGCTTTCCAATTTGGCCTATTTTAGAACTTATTTTTAGCCTGCTGAGAGTTGCGCTTCGTTGGCACCTCTGGCGTACAGGTATTTTATAGTATTCACTTGAGTAAATGTGAGAAGATAACCATAAATTCATTGACAGGTGTTAGATAAAGAAATGGTGCAGTTTCTCTTGAACGAGCATTCCGAAGAGAAGATTATTCGGAATTGTGGTCAGGAAAACCTCATTACTTGAGAACAAGTACTTGACAACTGGAGATGTACTGCTATGTATCGCATCTTACGTTTTCCATCCAAGCTGTTAGGCTTCGATCAATTTGAATTTAGAGGAAAGCCAACAAGATACCCTTTCCAATAAAAAGGAGAGAAGGGTTAGATAGTACACAAATGCGACGTGTGCGCGTGTCATCACGAGTCACGATTAGGAGGCTCGACTGCTCGTAGCCTCCCAAATGAAGCATGTTCCTCCGAAGAAATACCTCGGTCTTTTCTTTCATTACTAATGAAAATGCACAACTCACGCTCGAAAAGAACGACTAGTTTCAGGAGTAGGTATTCTTCTCTCGTCACGCCTATCCTTTGGAAAGTTGAGATTACATGAGTGTGAATAACGTTGGCGAGAGAAGTGACGTAGTTTCTTATTCTGAATGGCAACCCTTCGTTTTCATGGAAGAATGTATCACGGTTCGTGAGTTTCTAGTTATGAATTAGCCCGTGAAAACCGACTACAATTTTCTTTTTTTTGACAAAGAGTAACCCACACTTCGTCCTGGTTTTCCTTAGGGTTGAAACAGATTCCACTTCCGAAAACAATACCATCATGAGCCCGTTGGTATGTCCAGAAGGAGATCGTCAAACAGATAATCTTACATAATTGACGAGTGACCAACTTAATCTAAAACAACATAATTTTGCAGAAGAAGTGCTTAAGTGACATCAAGGAGAAGAGAGCTTCCCCTGAGTCAGTTTCGAATGAGAGCTGAAGACCTCAAACAACAAACGCATGTACTAAACAATGTTTTCAGCCTAGAACTACCGTTCATGTGACTTACCCTTTCATGGACATCCATCAATCTCAGCTCTGGTACTCCACCAACCCACTCGAAGTAGTGAGAAACTAAGCGACACCACATATTCTTAAGATTCATGAGAGTTATTTGTTTGCTGTTGCTTGTTTCTGTCTGAAAATTATCTGTCATACAAAGCAAGGATTTTCTTCGTTCAGGAAAATCCCGGAAAAAAATCAAAAATCAAAAAAAAGAAAAGAAAAAATCTATTACCGGTAATCTAGTTGAAATCCTTTGAGGGAAATGAAATGCCTCCTCAATTGATACATCTATGGAACAGCTCGGTGTGGACTCGTAGAAACTCTCATGAGGAGCGTCACAGTATCTGTAAGACATTCGAAGAATTGAGATTCTCCGAATATTCAGACAGCTCAGTTCACCAACTTTTTTGAGTTTTCCATGTACAGAATGACTTGAATTTTTTCCTTGAGTCATCGATGTTTGAATGATTCAAATGTGGATTTATTGGGGAACTGAGTGACTAGAAAGAAATAAGACACGGAAGTTATTTTTCCAATGTTTATGAAAACGCTTCTTCCAGATCAAGAAGCACGAGGTAAGTGCTCACAACCAGTTCGGAAGAGGATGAGAAACCCGTCTCTATTTACTCACATTTCTAAATTGTCCATATTTTTGAGTAGTTGCTCAAAACTGGAATCCTGCATCATCGCAAACTGATGACCGAATAAGCACGACGGCTGAAACTCTGTTCTGCATAACCATACAAAGATTGCAAGAAAAAATTTTTAGATTATTACATAGGGCACCACTTCTGTAATGTAAACGTACAAAGAAGCTTTCTTCAACGGTAATTTCAGGTAGTCGCTCATTTTCCTCATCGCTTTCGTCATCTGTGTTAGTATAAGGACGAGGTATCAGAGCCATTCTGCAAATGGTAAACGTGAAGGTGAAGCTAGTTCTGCTGTGAAAATCATATTCGCCATGAAGACGTAAAATTTCGGGAAAGAAAGCATATGCATGTCCAATTCTGTGAAGTTGTGAACCATACGGGAGGTTGTTATGAAGTTCACTTTCTTGACAGACGTTTCGCTCCTTCAGTTCCGTCAGAACATGAAATTTCAAGCTGCCCCAAGAGAGTATCCGGGTAGAACAAACTATTACCCTTCTTAACAACCCTGAGGCCGGACGGTGCTGTAGTGACGAACGAACACGTTGAAACTCAGTAACAGTGTGAGGTTTTCTGCCAGATGTCATATCTCGTGTTAAAGGTTGCTACTATACACAATGGGATATAGTAAAACGCAGGTTTTTTGTGATGTCGGGCACATCCTGGAATTTGGTACATGACTGAGAAGGAATTCACCCTGAGGGTTCCTCCTTTTAAAATGGATGGAGCAGAAGTAAGAATTGCATCTTTGGCATAGTGATAAGCAGACAGATATGACCGCTTAGAACCTTGGCATGAAAAAGGAAACGAAAGAAAGGATGCAGTTTTCATGTTTGAGGCAAGCTAAGACATTATGAAAGTTTCGAAGATGTTGTGTAGCTATTCCATGGATGACCTGTCGGAGGAGAAAACTTCGCAAAGTCCAAAATGAGTCCTGACTTCCACAAATTCACAAGTGAACGCGCGTGTATCACGAGATATGTAGTGCGTCATGCGGAATTCATCGCTGAAGTGTTGATCGCCACCACTGTAGTCTTCGAGTGGAGGTGATGTCTAGTGACCGCTGGGACGCTATGTGATGATGATTCTGAAGGAAAACAGATACAGAGAATGTTTCGAACAGTGTATGTGCTCGACAATGATAGCAGCGTTTAAGAGCACAGTCTCTGTACACCACATGGGACGAATAACAAATACTATTCTAATCCACCTATTAGTAACGGGCCCCTGGGACACTACCTCCACCTAGAAAAAACGAGGGAGCGGAGGAATTATCAGGAATATCAACATTGATTTTGAATAATTAAAAATGAACATTCAAAAATCATAGTTAGGATAGGAAATCAATAATGGACTGACCTCAAATTTCTAGATTAGCACAACATTTCGATACATTCCACGCACTAAGTGTTACTGGAAAAATTTTATTGCATTTTCCCATCCGCTGACGCGATGGGCCCAATTCGCGTCACATCCGCTAAACGACGACTGTGTGTAACTTTGTGTGAGTTCGCGAACTTGCGAAATTTGGCATGGCGCAACCGCGCGATGCGACATCTTCGTTACCCGTATCATCGCACATATTGTGGCCGTCGTCGCTACTTTGTTGTCTTGCAAAAAGGTATGAGCACACTTCATAGTGGAAACTGGTCATGATAAACAGAATCCCCTCGTAAGAAATCATCTCAAAAATAGCTAGCTAGCACTTTGAATCCGTTCGCACAATTCTCGGATAAGCAGCAAATCTTGAGTACACAGGGTAATGAGGAATTATGAATTGCTCTATGGTAACGCCTGTGTTGATAAGCAAAGTGCATGTGTTCGCTAGTAAGTTGGCTAGTAAGTTGACATTTGTGCATTACAATAAATGTTAAATTCGCAAAAACTGAGCGACTATTTTCTTTTCTTATCTCATTTACCGAAAACACTTTTCGCAGGCGGTACAAATCATGTACGAGATGGAAACCTGTTTTGTACCGCGAGCGCTTGACGTGCTGCTGCCGAAGGCGAGCACAGACAGTGTACGCAAAATTACTGGAATGATGACGATAGTAATTTTGCGAAACCATTCCTCAGGGAATGTCTATTCTTCCCATGAACGCTGAATGCAAGGGCAACTGAATGATATCTAACTAGCAGGTGAGAGAAGCGCGAATACATCACGTCGACTGACGATGAAACTGATGATGCTTCAGCAAACTTCATGCCGCAGTCGCAGCTCAGATGCACGCGTTTTCGGCCTCGAGACGGCTACGCGTTCTTTTCCCTGAGAATTCCATGTCGTGTTGACCGGTCTTCATATAAAAAAACCTCCCGCAAATGGATGCGTGAGTCTGACTGGTATAACTTCCCCTATTCCCAGCCGGAAAAAATTACCATCACCAAATAATAAAACCATTCCAGGCACGCTCCCGCCCTTGCATTGAGCTCGCGCTGGTGATGCGTGGTGATATAGTGGTAAGGTCGCAAAAAACAACATTGAGTCAGAATGATCACGACTATACATTCCTTTGTCAAATCCTACGATTTCTTAATTAGCAGTTCACGTGTGTGTGTGTGTGTGTGTGTGTGTGTGTGTGTGTGTGTGTGTGTGTGTGTGTGTGTGTGTGTGTGT
>JARK01001340.1:3426553-3458986 GCA_000688135.1 Ancylostoma ceylanicum | reverse complement strand
GGGGGGGGGGGGGGGGAGAGACGGATCCACCGATGCGATAAGGGTGCGCCGGCGCCATGATAGGATAAATGGGAACAAAGTATGCGAGGAAGAGAGAGTATGCGAGCGAAGCGTGAATTAGGAAAAGTCTGGAAGCCCGACCTTAACCGCACGGCCAGACTGGTATTTTCATAAACTGCTTATTAGAGCTGAAAAAAATTGAAAAAAAAAACATCAGGGAACATCCCGCCGAGAAGCCTCAAAATTTTCAATGATTCGATCTAACCATAGCGGACCTCTATCATTGTCATATATGTAGTACAAAGGCGAGAAAAAAAACAGAACTCATTCCAGGATATAAAAAATATGTGAGGATTGAAGATATAGCACAAAAACACAGAACTCGCACAAGTTTACTAATGATTGTCTCCCTAGCGACATCAAGTACGACCTCTGCGACTGCATTATTCGAATGCATGTTAATAGAAAGACGGCATTCACATCGCAGTTCACAAGCACAGCTGCTGTACCGAACAATTACTGCAAATCAAATGACATGACACCTCATACGTCGAGAAATATAGCAGCATTACATATATTACGGTAGCATTGATAAACTTGGGAGGGGGAGGGGCACTTTCCTTTGTTATTTGTCAATTTTTCGTCTGGTGTCTCGTGGACAGTATCCGAAATTGATAGAATACTCCTAGTCGGCAGACGAAATTGATAGAATACTCCTAGCCGGCTCGATCGCCTTCGCCAGAGCATATATAGTAAAGAACACATACACATAATTAGCGTCCGCTCACGTCTCTACGTCAACAGCAAAGTTGGAGTGATAAGAAGACAACCGTCTAGATTGAAAAACTGTAGCTTTTACCACAACACAGCGTATATATGCGGCTAATTATCAGGTTCGCTGAAACTAGATTAGTGCCCAGTTCTGTCTCACTAACGTTACTTCATGTCTATGGTGTGATCGAAGGAAACTTAATATCGCTCCACATGATTCCCTCTTGAGTTGAGTCTTGCCCTGGTATGTTAGAGGTAGGTAATGCCTGACATAGGGTAAGATTTTATGCGCATGCCATACGCTGTTGAAAGTGGCGCTCCTCCTAGCGCGACTTATGCACCTATGTTCGACGAAACTTGTGGTTAAAGGCAGCACCCGCGGAAATCTTCGATCCGGAGCTGATGTGCGGGTGGTGAGGTGCAGACTCAGCACATCACAAATGTGAGGCAAACACAAATAATAATGGCTTACAAGCACAGAATATCGAACTGTCGTCGTGAACATGCCTGCCCGTGTTCACGCCGGTACGAGTTTTCCCCGGCTGAACGCCCCTCTAGAGCCATTGCGCGCGTGGCTCAGAGAAGTATATGTAGTGTAGTGTATGAAATGCACACCATCCACAGGATTTCACGATGTCAAGCGCGCATACCCTCAGCGCGGAAAACTCGTCCGCGCTTTGGACGCATAGAAAACAGTGCCTTCGTTCCCCGTCTTCCGACG
Organism: Ancylostoma ceylanicum; assembly: GCA_000688135.1. Taxonomy (NCBI): domain Eukaryota; kingdom Metazoa; phylum Nematoda; class Chromadorea; order Rhabditida; family Ancylostomatidae; genus Ancylostoma; species Ancylostoma ceylanicum. The sequence goes on along the minus strand of JARK01001340.1, from coordinate 3,457,494 downwards.
TGTTTTACGCTGTTTCATCACTGCCTATGAGTTCATCTCCCCTGATAACCTCAAGATTCAACGAAATCTCAAACATGAAAATTTCCGTGAGTGCTGCCTTTAATGAGCTCCTCAGTTTCGCATCACTCTAGCGGGAATAAACATTCCACGCGAGAAATAATACACTGGTGCAGTTAAAGATTAGCCTGAGCATAGCACATGCGATGTTGATTAATTGTACCCGCAGAGGTTAACGCTCCAGATAAATAAGTACATTCGAAAGCTCCCTTCTGTACTACCATCATTCACAATCCTGCCATGGTTATGCTTTGCACCACTAGTGGTGTAGTGAATAATTGGATAAATAAATAAGTAGATAATAAATAAATAAATAAATAAATAAATAAATAAATAAATGATCTGCCTGAGAATGAAGGTTTAACAGTGTAATAAGCTCAGCCCTCCGAGGCCTGAGCGGCACGTATGTCTCAAAGGTACAATACTTACTTTAACAAATTCAAAATGCTGCTAATAAACTAATAATAACTAATGGTTGCTCTATAATATCATAAAATAGTGTGCATTAATAAAGTATGCAACAGTAAGTATTTCAATGCTCAATTTGTGCATTAATACAGGTGGAAGGGTTTATGTTATTTTACATCGTTTGCTGGCATATTACTCTGCGGTAGTGCAACGTTTTTTGACAAAATAGGTCTCCCTTGATAGAACTGGATTTCCTCTATTTTATGGTTACAAACCCTGGATACTTGCAATATGACGGAGAAATTTTAGCGGAAACTTTAAGCTCAAATTTTTGGTGCCGCCAAATGCACTGATTCAACCCGCGATTCCTGAGCAAAACAGCCACAAAAACTTAGCCATGGAAACGTGAATGGAGGTTAAAGTGAGTATACTTGCGCGCGGAACGGGAATTTCTGGAAAACGCAGGAAGCACTTTGGATCACAGCAAAAGGTCCCAAAATGAACAGGAAGGATGAGTGCATCACCATTACGAACGTACACATGCCCTACCTCGACCTGTGCAGGTTCTGATCTATTGTCCGCGCGGCTACGGGGACCCTCTTTCTTTCTTTCATTCAGGGCCTGGCTAGCTGAAGGTGGGCTTCCAAACATCTGCTTAGCAAAAAAAGTGACCTTTACGTGTCCTGGCACTCTTCGGTCGTCTCTTTGCTCTGGTTCCTCACTGAGCGGCCATTTTGTAGCTTGACAAGGCATTTTGGCGAGTAGGTCTCATATGGTTCCGACTTTTCCAGGCTCTAGAGAAAGCGAAGAGGCCGAAACGTTAGCCCAATAAAGTATGTATACCAATCTTGGTCAAGGCTCCAACGAAATTGCCACTGTACTAACCACAAGAACAGTTTTGACAACGTGTTTAAGTGGAATAAGAAAACAGTTTCGTACTCTTAAACAGATGAGATGCATATGCAAAATCCACTGGATATCGAGGTTGATAAAAGCACAGGACGAGGCCGTTCCAAAAATTGCTCGGATGAGAGAACCAAGCCTTTGGTTTCGAGGAGCACAGATGCTCCGTGCCTGGGCCTATCGGTGATGATGCCTCGCCATTCTGCAGCATTTTCGCTCCAGTTTTTAGATCACATCAAAAATCTAACTGATGTCCTGTCTTTTAGTGAAAATTCTAGAACTCAAAATTGGTTAAAATTTGCCATAACCGGTGACATGGAGTAGCAGTGGTTTTTCGCCCGCATGTCCCTCAGGCTCCGCTCTCTCGTGAAACCTTGTACATATCTGGGAAGAGCACTTTTTGCTCTTCAAGAAATATGAAGAGTAAAATCCATTTCAAAGATTTTGTGGAATCTCCAATGAAAATTGTCACAACAACCCTTTTTTCTCAGAAAATTGTTTTGAGACCAACTGCTCGATAGCATAAGCTTCCCGAAGAAGCGGATCTTGACTCAAAGATGTTTAGAACATTTTTCTATTACGGCAAAGAAAAGAGCGGAACAGCGCATCGATTTTAACGGAGAAATAAAATATCAAACGTTGTACAACAACTTATGCTCCTGTATAATGCACAGTACACTTGTGCATTTGTGCGGAATTGCGTTCCACTGGTGGAAGAATTTCGACGAATCCTCAGTATGAAGTATGAATCCTAGCATAAAAAAAGGTGAGGTGATGAGGAAGCAATCCAAACAAAGGAACGAAGAAACCGGCGAACAGAACGAAATCAAGACGAACAACGAGGAAGTGTTGGGGGATGAAAGACGATTCACGATACTGACAGATATCCAGCAACATGAACATACATCAAGCTTATCGTCAACTACTTACAACGTGTGTAAGGATTGCCGGAAAAGCGACGTGTGCAAAAACATCCGTAATCACAATCTGTATGTAATCATGCGAAGCAGGCTGGAGTCCACTGGAATCGATAACGAGTATTTGCACGTCATCTGGCGTGCGCGACTACTTAATTAACATACTGATAACAATAACAATTAGGTCTTGTCACTATTGAATCACGGCTGTTGAAGCAGGTCGCAACGAATTTGAAGTAAGTGTGTTGTTTTCCCCAGATTTCTAGGATTATTTCATAACGCTGCGGTTTGATGCAATCAAGAAGTAATAGAAAGACTTGACGACAGCATCTACATACGAGGATCTCGCTTCTCATTTGCATGTTTTTCAAAAGATTTCCATGAATTTTACTTCCCTGCTGCCTATCGTGAAAGATATGTCCCTCTTCGAAGCCTTCGAAGCCATGAACCCTACAAGCTACAGTATAGTGCGCCACATCACATTGTTTGGAGAAAATAACAGTGATATCAATGAACGAACACAGCCTCATTCCTTGATGCCGTACATGTCTGTTTGGTGACTGCTGTTTAATAGTTCATGTTTCGTTGTTTGTTAGTTGGTCAGCTGCTGTTTTATAGAAATCGTTCTTTTCTTCCTATTTTCTTCCATTGCATAAGTTTCATCTTATGTAATAAATGAATGAACTATCCGAATGCGTAGTCGAACAGAGTGCCCAGACGCGGGTGGTGCGATGCGTTTGGGCGAGTCCGAGACACTGATTTCTTGATCTCTGCCGTCACCTAAGAACTATAAAGAAGCCAATAGTTGAGGAGAAAGGTCTGATAGTGTTATTAAGGCAAATAACGTAAGCTGGTGTATCGTTCAGTTGGTAGTACAGGTTAGGCAACACAGACTAGGTTTCCAGCCAAAAATTCTTCGTAATCAAGGAATGTGACAGTTTCACTCTAGCAGATGCTACATTTACTCGCTCATATATCTGACATTTTCAAATTTCCAACCACTACTGTCCAGAGTTATTTCCATTTTTATGTTCTTTAAAGGATTCCCACTCTTGAACACCATATGTATGGTACTGCATTTTTGAGACAGTACCACAAATCTTTGACTAGACAGTTTATTTCTGCGAAGCACCCAACATGGAGTAGTGCTTATCCATGATCATCCTCGATAAAACCACACTCTAAGAGAGTGTAGCCACGGGACACGACGACCTCGGTGCACGTGCACCCAAGCTTCCCTCAGGGACAACGTACGTATCACCAAGCGAGCATCACGTGCCAATGAGGTAGTGCATTAGGGTATATGGCTGACTCAGCACTGTGAACTGCATGAAGATGAAACGTCGGGGCGTTCTAGGGTTCGAATAAGAGAATCACATATGAAGGCTAAGGCTTTTATTGAGCTGACGCTCATAGAATACAGGCACAGTTTGAAAAAACAGCATATTTGAATCCTTCGTCTGCGGCAGACAATCTGAATTCAAGCCTAGAGTGACGAACGTCACTAAGAGGTAGTTGCTATGTCTCGCCGAACTCTGAACACGCCTACAGCTTATTTCCTTTCGTCTAGTCTGTACGTCATATCCTCAGAAGTAGGCACCTGTGGTCACGAAAAGATAATTTTGAGTTACCGCATTCCAAGCACTGGAACGAGCTTTTTCTCGGTTATATAGTTAGCTGCGCCCCTTTCTATGATGATGGGCATGTGTTTGATGGACTTTCTCCTCAAAAATTGCTTGTTTGGTGGTCGATCCTTGACTATAACGTGCAGAGACATTACTCTAGAATTTCACCACTACTCTAGAATTTCACGAATAGGAGAGCACAGTAGTTTCCTTGCCGCTTCGCTCGCCGCGCCGCAACACCCGCATATTGCACTCTGACTGTCTCCGTGTCCACATTCACCAGTGATACCGCGTTCCTCACCCCCGACAAATCGTGAGGGGGTTCCAGACTACTGGATTCTCCCATATGGGAAAAGCGCGCTGCAATAAGCTAAAAATCAATAAATAAACACTACTTGTTCAATAATTATTCCATAAATACACAGGGCGTGGATGGCGGTGGCTTTTCCACGAAAAGCACGCAGCGCGACCGCGCCGCTAGAGCAGGCATCCTCTCCATGACAACAAACTCTGCAATTCTCTTGATAGTTAGTTAGTTTTCTTATTAGTCAACATCAGATGTGACGAACAACTATCAAGAAAACCCATATTCGTCACTACGGCGACAATTCAATCGTGAGCAGCGCGGTCGCGCCGCGTGCTTTTCGAGGCTGGAGAGGCCACCGTCATCGACGCCCACTGTAAGTAAACAAATAAATAGATAAGGAAATGAACGCCAACGGCTTTTTCCCGTAGAAATGATGAGCAAAGACAGCGAAACCTCGTACCAGACAGGTTTCTCTTCTTTCAGCGATGGTCTTTTCAAATGTCATCCAAACTCAAAAAAATCTCACCAACCTATGAGAAAATGAAAAAAGTGAAAAATGAGAAATTAAACGGAAGTTACTGCCACACACACAGATACGCGACTCGTGACCCGTTAACGCGATTGGGAGATTAATCACTGATACTCCTCCCATGCCAGGATTATCCTCTACAGGGAACTACTCACTGATAACAAAAACACAGAATTCAAAGAAGATCCTCAGTTCCTAGAGCAGAGCTCAAGCGCTGATCAAAGATGAGTCATGGCACGTCTCGTTCGGGAGTAATTTCAGGTGAAGGAATGAAGCATTTCTATGCAGCAGTGATGAAAGCAGGGAGAAAGGTTCAAATTGCGGAAAATATTGTACTCTATGCTGAATAATGAGAAATATTCTGCAAAAAATAGAATTAAAAATAACGTCTTCATGTTTGACATTAACTATTCCGGATGTCTTTATATGTATAATAGATGACAGAATCACCAGTTGTATAAGCAACTCTTTATTTCTCCATAAGGCTGATGTGGGCAAATTTGGGACAAAAGCAGCACCATGAAATCTGATCATTTTCTGGGAGGCGGTGGTGGTGGCGGGTTAGTGAAGAACCGAATATCCACTTCTGGCAGACTGCTGCATGGGACGCGCTCGGATTGACTGAAAAGGTCCTGTTCGTGAGAAATCTCATAATTTCAAGAGGGAGATGATCACATACAGATTGAACGCGTCCACAGGTACGTTCTCCATGCCAGCTGTGTTCATGCAGACGACTTTTGCGAGATGAGTACGTCGAATGGCATCTAGTTCTTCTGAAGAAACAAGAAGTAGTAAATTAGACATGTGAATCAGTTGTTTCAGGATTTTGATCTTTATTCGTGGAGCAATCGGCTAAGCTCTAGCATTTCGTAAGTTGTACAGTTGAAGTGCAGAAGTTTTGGTCAATTACACCACATGCGTGCGTCAGTGGCGCGTCGTACGCACGCATCCATCTGTGGACGGTCTTATTTGAAGCCCAATCGGTGCAGCATGTACACTCTGCTTGAAAATACCGCAGAAAAGTTGTGAGGCCGTACGCGTGGAGCTCCGACAGGTCTGCGACTAGGTCTATCGTTCATCACACAGACGCACGCGCGCCGAACGCACCCAACTGGCATAAATTGACTTAAAGGCAGCACCCGCGGAAATCCTCGACTCGCAGCTGGTGTGCGTGGGGTGAAGTACAGACTCAGCACATCATAAATGTGAAATGAACACAAGCAATAATGGCTTACCTGCAGAGAAAATCGAACTGACGTCGTGAACCCGCCTGGCCGTGTTCACGCCTGTACGAGTTTTCTCCGGCTCGAAGCGCCAGCTACAGCTATTGCGGTGCATGGCGTAAAGCAGTATATGTAGTATAGTGTGTGAAACACACACTATCCACAGGATTTCGTGGCGTTACGCGCGTATACCTCCAGCGGAAAACTCGTCCGCGCTGTGAAAGCATGGAAAACAGCGCCTTCATTTCCCGTCTTCCGGCGTGTTTGACGCTGTTTCATCATTGCCTATGGGTTTATCGTCTCTGATAACCTTAAAATTCAGCGAAATCACAAACATGAAATTTTCCGCGGGTGCTGCCTTTAATCTAGTCGCAGTAAAGGTTTCGAGGTGGGACTCTCATTTATTAATGTCAGATTCTCCTTACAAGAGAAGGATACTCAGTGAGCGTGGCCATTCGTGATGGCATGTATACTACCATACGCAGATTTTAACGCTGATCTCAAATACACGACGCAAATTTGCTGCGGAGCTCTGTGTAGTGAGTTACCCCTATTTCTTTCCGCGCAGATGTAATATAGCGTAATCTTCTATGGGGCCCAGGGTATGCATGGAAGCTTCCGTAGTGTCCTCAAAATATTAACGGCTTCTAGAGAGAACAATGGCCTTGCTGGTGTCTTTGGAATCTTTGGTGATTGATACTGTTTACTTCGGCAGTAGAATTACCAATGACAGCGCAGTAACACCACCCCTACCTGGTTTCAGTCCTCTGGTACCTTGCACTTGGTTCTCGTAATAGAAGCGATCGCCACGCTTGAGAGCCGCAAACTGCTCAGCGATTATGTATCCTCCGGTTGGACCGATCTAAAAATACACGTCAGCACTACATGGATATGAGTTCCAGAGACCTAGAGCTTGAAATTCGAAAGAAGTTCCACCGATAGCTTAACCCACATTTGCGCCGATCGTGGGCCTTTCAAGCATTATACCGCTGTACAAATCGATGTCGTTCACGTCAGCATAGACTCTCTTCAGAGCCTCAACATTGACTGCATCCATTTCGTTCCTCAGGTCATCGAAGCTGGCGGCTTTCCTCAATCCTACCATCGTTCTGAATAAAAGCACTTATCCTTTGTTCACTGTTATTTCGCCAGGAAGTCACCTGTATTCGTTATATGGGAACAATCCCACGTCTCTTCCTCGCATGATGTTCACTGCGACGAGATCTACTCCGGAAGCCGGGCGGCCACGGATCTCGAACAGCTGATTGCGAATCGGGAATGAGAATTCGTTGTCAGCTTTCATGACAGCGTGTTGCATCATTCCTGAGGATGAAAATGTCAAGCCTCAGGAGCTTCTTTATCAGTAATCGATTTACGAAGCTAATGTCAAGAAAGACGCAATATCTGCTCTCATTTAGGTGTTTTGATCACGAAAATGTCATCGTAGGCGCGTTGCTAGGGAGAACAAGCAGAAAATCCGCGTTAATGTTAATAGTCATGTCGAAGCCGTTGTATTTATTCGAACCTTCAATAAATGATGCCATTCCTCCTTGGTTTGGTGCATAGTGCGAGTCCACATAGAAGATGTTGCTCCCAAGATCGACCGAGGAACCAGCAGTCGTGTTTCGGTTGGTGACCCTGAATATTCTAGACTAGACGGTATACCCGGCTTCGCTCGGGAGTTTTCTACCCCCGGCTTTTCATACTGATGCGGATAGTTATTGATACTAATACATCCACTCGAACTGCCCACGAACATTTCGATGACCAACATGTTGAGTATTCTCGGTAGCCCTTTCGTCACCCACACGTAAACAAAATAACCGGTATAAAAAATTAATCAAATTGGTGCAAAATAGTTGACACATTCGTGCTCAGCGTATTCGATAACCCCAGTAGACATGTCCTCACCGACCCTTGGGCAAAAATTGCGAAAAATCAATAAAATCGATAACTCAATAATTGACGCAAAACGGTTGTCATATTCGTGCTCAGCGTATTCGATAACCCCAGTAGACATGTCCCCACCGACCCTTGGGCAAGAATTGCGAAAAATCAATAAAATCGATAAATCAATAATTGACGCGAAACAGTTGACACATTCGTGCTCAGCGTATTCGATAACCCCAATAGACATGTCCTCACCGACCCTTGGGCAAGAATTGCGAAAAATCAATAAAATCGATAAATCAATAATTGACGCGAAACAGTTGACACATTCGTGCTCAGCGTATTCGATAACCCCAGTAGACATGTCCTCACCGACCCGTGGGCAAAAATTGCGAAAAATCAATAAAATCGATAAATCGATAATCAATCGATAACCTAAGGTAGCCTAAAACCTCCGCCGGCCCGAGTTGTATATGTGCAAAGTTTGGTCCCGATTGGTTAACTCTCCGCGATTTCTATTCGGAACATACATACACACACACACACACACATACACACACACATACATACAGACATTCATTTTTATATATACAGATAAATATAGAGAAAAGTGACAAAGTAAGTGAAATTAAAGTATAATTCCCGGATTTTCGGAATGGTTTTCAAGACCTGCTAAAAAGCCGACCTCGGGAAATCTTTTCTTGCCTGACCATGACCAAATCGGAACGCAGCTGCAGCGAACTCTGCTGAGAGCGCGGCGTTCACCGATGGAGAGTAATCTGAAATGAAAGAACAGGTTAACCTTGCGCCACAACACACTATTTCTTTGTTTACATGTGAAATTTTACCATGAGGGTTACGCACAACCACTCAAAATTGTGTAAAATACTGGATGACTGATCTAACCACTAGTAAGAATGGTTCTTCACCCGTCTTGTATGGAAATTATTATAAAATATCTTATAGAATGACAGCCTGTTCCCTGCTATCTCTAACAGTCCGAAAATAGAGCGAAATTTTTACAATTAATATCACGGAACAACATTGAGTGTGGAAAACCAAAGGTAACACTGCCATAATTTTCTAAGAGTACGGCCGCATCCACCACTTAGATGATTCAGGGTAAACCCGTTAACATCTCCCAAAGTTACCCGAGGCCCCAAGCCTCACTGCGATTACCTAGGGTAAGCGAGTCAGCACCACACAAACTTACCTATGATTAGCAGAGGAGTAATCACGTTTATCCTAGGTAGTCTCTATGACCTACCCATGTCCCGCCGTTGACTAGGCCTTCAAATGCTTACCCTGGGTAAAGTTAATGACGCGTCCATGCCTAGTCCCATTTAAGACACGAGGTATTCCCCCCCATTAAATATAGGAAAATCCTTCGAGAGTGCGCAAACAAACATTTGGACTACAAGCTCTTTTCAATCACTTCTCGTGAGTGATCGATACATCGATCGATGCCGAATGGTGCAGCGAAGCGCTGTCAGTGGAGAAGAATCTGATAGACATGAACTCAAACTTAAATTTTATTTCTCTTTCGTGAGTTGAAAGAAAACCTTCTTTCGTGCAAGTTTATTAGTTTCCAGGATTTCCAGTTTTCGACAAAGTTATTCGGAACTCCAACCGCAAACAGTCACAGCTCGCCGCGATGCACTCTTTATCACGCCACGGCTTACCTTACTGTTACGTAAGAGTCTAAACTGTAGGAATACCCTGTATGTAATGAAGCATGCTCGTAACGTGCTAGAAAAAGCGAGAGTTCCCCCCTAAATCCTGAACAGGTCGCCGTGTTCTCTGACTGCGTTAGGGAGCTATGGGTGGTTTGGTTCCTACAGCAGCTGGCAGCGCAGAAGTGGCACTGTCACAAAGCAATTCGCTTTTGTATACTTACTTTATTACACAAGCAAGCTCGTGTATGTAGAAAAAATTACAACCATTGAAAAAAAACATTGTAAAACAAACTTCGCCTACCAATATGCGTGTTATAACTATACATGCAGAATGGAATTAATCAAAATATTGCAACTCACCAGTGACGAATCCAGATCTTAGTGGTTTCAGTCGGAAGTCCGTCATGAGTTTATCGCCAATAACATTGGGTAGGTACTCATCATATACGTGGTGTTGGTATTGAGCAATGTTCACACGACGAGCCTCCTAAAGAATAGATAGAAATCCAATGACAAAGAAACTTCAGTAAAACACAAGAGACGTTGTTTCCTAGAGTTCCTCCCCAATTCATCGTATCGCTCGAACCTGGAAAATCCTCTCATCATTCCAATCTGGGTTGCATTTCTTGAACTGGGCGGCGAGTCGATTGTGTTCCTTGATGTAAGTGCTGTGAAGAGGTACCAAACCAGGATGTAGTGAATTACGGAAGTCGCCGGTGGTGAAGCAGTAGTATGGGTCTTTCGAGAGGCAGTTAGTGTCCTTAAAATCGATGGATTATTAGCTGTCGACTTTTGTAAGGACTCATCAGATAACTTACATTCTTCTTCTGCGGTGGAAGAATGTCACCATTATGGATGTAGGTCTTCAACTCGCCGTTGGCAAACGACCTTACGGAAGCTCCCTCACATTCTTCTGAGCCGTAGACAGCCGAGAGGTCAAGGAAGTGAGTATTCTGGAAAAGTAGAGGTTATCTGTGCTATAAGCGTGATATTACACCACACGCCAACGCTAAAGCAGGTTCTGAGCAGAGAACAAGTCTCAAAAGTGTAGGAACACAAAGTCCAAAAAAGTTGAAAATCTAGCACTCGAAATGGTAGAACTATGACCTTCCGGAACTTCACTACCATGTTGCGACCACAATTTTTGGGACAACCTAATAGATTTGAGAAAAAAAACGTACTTGATTGATCTGTGTACGCACTCCAAGACCTTTCTGAGCGTTGAGAGCACGTGTGAGCCGAATACATCTAGAACGACGATCTTTTCTTCCCGAAGATCTTGGCCTACTGCGATCACCTCTTCGCCAGAAATAGCAAAGAATTAAATAAACACATTCGTAAACATTGATATGAAGGTGGAATACCTGCTAGTTCCATTATTGTAGGATTTGAAATAGGAATCATCGGCTGGCACTGGGATCGGAGCGCAGTTCTCGCTAACGTTAGGTGAATCGCAAGAGGTGCAGTCAAGATCTTTGCCATTTGGTCCTTGAATAAGGTAGTTATCATCTATTGGGACCACTTCATGGAATAAGGATTCTTCCTGGATATTCCTACTAAACGGTGAAGAAAGAGACGAACTAACCAACAGAGGAAGGCATGAAAATGATGTCATGTGCGACCCATTGCCCAAATTGCATGTAGAAGTGATTCCTTGAGTAGTCGAACGCTGGTCTGGCACCCTAAAACAAGCGGTCTTGACTCATTTAGCTGGTTTTCCTGGGAAAATAGTATTATAGCTCATGTATCTAGTGCATTATTATAGTTTATCCGTGATAGTGCTCAATTTTCATGACTTGACGTGAGACAAAATGCTTCTTCTGAGCTACACGCAAAACATTGAATTGCTCTAATTTTTGGAAAAGACAGTAACTTCTAACGTTTCAGCTTGTCCTCATCCAGGATCAGATCGTTCCAGTCCCGAATCAGCGTCGCGTTCCCCGCAGCGCGGAGCGGCACCTCACTAACGAGCTGCCAGCAATCAGCCAGTCACGGCAGTCTTTGGCCAGTCTGAGCCACGCCCCCCCCCCCCCAATCAAACCGAGTGCAAAGGATCTGCCTCCCAGTGACGGTTATTCTGGTCCGGTCCTGGCTCTTCGGCCGGCAACAATGTGACGCGCACTGAACTGTCGCGATAGCAACCATGTTCTCCTTTTGTGATATCGCCATCAATTCGATCGCAGGTTAATTTTCAATAATTTTGTAGTGTTGTGCATAGGAGACACCTTTTGCTATTAAAACCTATCTTTCCAGTGGCTTTTATTGAATAAACTGTTACCTCTTGATGGAGCTTATTGGACACCTCGCGGGTAGAAGGAAGTGGCGTGCCTTTTACTCCTCTTGTACGGATTGCATTGAAGCCTAAAAAACAATAGTTTCCATGTTCGCTCGTCTTTGAACCTGGGCATTTTGATTGTTGTTCAATTGTATCACTTGCTTCTGCCGCACCAGGTTGTTCCGCGGTTTTTCCGCGGAACGTGGATCTACTGGTGGGTCAGACCTCGATTCTGGGTGCTCTTGTTGTATCTTGCCTTAGGCAAAGTCGAGAACTGGCAGGGTACGATGAGGCGTTTGACCGTCTAGAGCACAGATCTAACAACTGGGGCCACTTTCAGACCTCTGACGACGACGGTTTCGTTGAAACGTTAGGTCAATAAAGATCCACTTTAAAAAACAAAACTTATTGGACACAGGATACGTAGAAAACGGCTCAATTCCTCTAACCGAGAGCATCCTAAAATATCAAATAGAGAAGTTCGGCTGGTCTCTATGGAGAGGCGGTCCAGACGTACGCCGCAACGCGACCGCGCCGCACGCCTACGCTTCTTGAATTCGGGTTGCTTCATCCACGTCGACGCATTCAGTGACATCGACGGCCACCTCCTTACAGTTCGTTGGCTCCCTTGGCATTCATTCATCCCACACGAGCCCAGAAAACTTGTCCATCCCTTCCCCCCCCCCCCTCCCCAGCGGTGCTCATACCTTTGAATGCTCCAGCCGCGACGCGCACAAGAATCGACCAATCACAGCGCTGCAGCGTACTTCTTGTCACGCGGCCGTCTCTGTGAGACTTCTGAGGCCATTTCCCACATTCTAGGGAGAAGTGCTCAGTGGTCAAACTCCACCACCCCTAACCACTCCATTTCTGGATATTCTCTCAATCAGAATGACCCGATGATTAGGAAAAAGGCCTAGGTTATGATACTTACCATCGGCATAGCTGGGTTTCCCAAGAAGCCGTCGCACGGGAGTCACCGCCGCACCCCAAGTAGAGTTCCTTTTATTGTTGCATTTTCCAGTTATTGATCGGACGATGTTGCTGAATAGAGTAACCAAGTTGTATGCGTTAGTATAGGTTTGTAGTACGTTTCAAGAACTCAATCTGAGACTACCCAAGAGGTCTTGATTATTGCTACAGTTCAACTGAACACTAGTAAAAAATTCAAAAAAATTAAAATTTTGGATCCAAAATTTATTATTGTTCATTCTCTGACAATCTTTGTGAACAACTGCTGATTAAATGCTGATCAGCACCTTTCCTGACTGCCGCAATCCATGGGTCCACGGCCACAACCTGCAGCTTGACGCTTCTTCCTGGCCTGGGTCTCTCCAGCTCTCGCCAGTAGCTCATCCGCATCAAGGTTAGCGAGTTCGTCAAGTACACCGCTGCCTAACTGTCCCACGACGATCTGAGAATGAGGATAGGCATACATAGCTCTCCAGGTAACTGTAGATGTTTCTTAGTCTGGAAAGCGCTAAGCGAGGATTTTTGTCAGATATGTATAGGTAAAATTCCAAGTATGTATAGGTAAAATTAGGGACTGCCTGTCAAAAAAATGTGGTACCACTCCCGCCAGATGTTGTTTAACGAATGGTTTGAATTTCCCAGAATAAGCCTACAGCACCATTGGGCTACCTCTGTCCCGAAATTGGCAAGAATTTTCTTCCTAACCATGCCTGATCAAGGCCTGGTTCCATCATTGGGATTACCCAGAGTAAGCGAGCGGACACCCATGCCAACTATGAGTAAATTTGTACGCCGTGACACTATTAGCCTGGGTAACTTTACTGATGCATACGGCCCGAAATTACCTTGGTTGCCTCTGACAGGAGATCTCCTTTGAGTTGCTCAAGTTGAGAATCGGCGTTCGCTTTCTGGGTTTGGATGATGTTGCCTTGAAACATGCTCTATATTTTTAGACATTGAACAGTTCAGCAAATATTCCTTCAGAGCGAGTGGAGCATCTTCACCCATTCCTTTTTAAGCAAAATACCAAGAAAGCTTGATAACTCACCCTCTACCGTAGCAATATCCTTCTCGCGCTTCACCAAATTCTCGTGGGCGGTCTTGATCGCCTCCACTACCGTATCCTCTAAGGAATCGGAGCGGCTAAATAAAGAAATGAGTAACAAAGTCTTACCCTCAAGTCACCCGGAGCGACGTTGCGGAAAAAGTACTCACCAGCCGATTGCCAGTAGGGCAAGAATCAAGACTCGCATTCCGGATATGATTGCGGCAGTTCCTCATTGGCCTTAAATGTGGCAGGTGGCGTGTTTGTACACCTGCACTAATCGCCCACAACATGGAATCTTCGACCAAAATTTTGGCTCACGGAACGGAAACCTGGCCAAATATTTCCTGCATGACGTGTGGTGACACATTTGGGTCAAAGGTCGTTGTTTTCCACTTAACACCCTTACGTCATCCACAATGAATTACGCTTTCCTTTTATTGCCTCCTACGTAGCCTGATAAGCACTCTGATATGCATTGTTATGGTATGGTTGAAGTAGGCCTGTCAGATGAGGCTCATTTTGCATCTATACTATACCCTGAGTGGTTACACAGAACACAGTCCTTTTGAATTGAACAGCGAAATTTAGGTAAGGAGCTTGCTACTGATGTTTTTAATTACCCGTTTCAGTGTAAAGTTCTTGAGCATAGACTTCCAGGTTGGAGTGCAGCCATGGATTACAACAAACTAGCACAGAACATGAAAAGCACATTTGGCTACATGACTTCAACGGCATACTCTTACTTCTCCTGGGGGGTACGGAGAATTTTTCAAGAAACTAGGTTTAGTGACCTTAGGCAAAGCTTCGCACAAAGCGCAATTTATAGTGTAGATGCTAAGGCACATAATTGCTTTTTCAAGAAGCATCTCATGATTTTCTTTGCATACTACTCAGGCACTTTCCCCGAATTGACCGTCATCAAACACATTGAAGGCCAAAGCACCCTATGCGGCCTTTCCACTACGATAAAGCGGCCTGGCCGGTGTCTTTCGTCGGCTTGCCCGGTATTATGTAGTCTATGTAGTCTATGGCTTGTCCGGTAAACGGCTTAATGCACTGCTGAATACTCCTCTACGCATTATAAAGCTTCTAAAACGAAAACATCAACAAATACAGCTAATAAAGGTGCTTTCGTTGTTCTACTATAGATTTACAACTTTCATGTGTTCTACACCTTTTGTCATTGACATTGACATGCTAGTTCACGTTCCTGTGAAAAAAATCTTCTATGCCGAAATTCTTCGAAATGCTTTCAAACACAAAATGACGATTTGGATGGCTTCTCTTGATACTAACCATCTGAAGAAAAAATAGCTACTTCAATTTATAGAAAAGCATCAGGATAATAACAAGCGTAAGCTCATCCTGTGCAGAGAATATCGCGTCTTCAACTTGATTTTCACCAATTATAGGTAGAGTTCTATGGTTTCACTTATTTTCATGGATTGATTCGATTGATTCGTTGGAGTCCGACATTGGTTTGCAGCTACTAGTGGCTCCGATGCAACGTTGGACTTCGACACCGAGGTGCATGCAAATCGCTCCGATGGGTAAAAATAGGCTTCTTGATTGAATGACCTGATCGATTTCTGGTGAAAATCGATATAGATCCCAAGTTATCCGCTCGGATCGGGATCCGACGCACTATAAATACGACCTAACAATAAGAAAGATTAGAAAACTTACGTTCCCCGACAAAAGGTGATGCTGGAATAGGTAGGGTAAAATGAACTCAGAGTTCTCACGCCTTTCTAGTGACTATCACTCAGACATGCCCGGGGCCTGCCCGGTATTAAAATTGTGTTATCGGCCTGCCCGATATGCTCGCTTCATTCAAACCATTGACCGGGGCGTGCCCGGTACCTCAGAATTGCTGTCGGGCAACCCGGTGGAAGAGCCTGAGCAGACGCAACATGTAAACATGGCTCTATGAAAATACATTGTCGTATGTAAAATTTTCAAATATTGCCTGAGGTGGTAGTAAAGCTCTTGAAACACGACGAAACGATGGGTAGAAGGTCGCAGTTAACTGTCAGCTTTGGTTTGCAACCATGAACAAGCTACGAACCAACCGGCAAGCATGATGCTTGGATGATGAGGCTTCAGCAGAACCTTCTGACTATCAGAGGTTTCTAACCCTCAACCATCGATGTCCTCAGAGTGTGGCGAGATACCTCTGCACTACTGACTGCAACGCTAACGGAATTTCCGTGGCCCTTATAACCCAAACGGCCAGCGAATCTCTTTCGCCGCATAACTTAACTTTGATACGTTAAGCTCAAAAATACATTTCCGTGCTCATAAAATATGCGTGATTTTATTTGGGAACGTGTAAGGTATAGTGGCCAAAATCACCCACCAGGAAATCGGTGTAACCGATGATCTCCGGTGGGAGGTTATGGTTACGGTGGAATATCGATCAGCTGGATGTGCCCGGAATTGCGTCCTCACCGAAAAAGAGCCACTGCACGCTCGACTGGCTACGACGACGAACTCGAACCAAGAGCAAAAAGTCCTCTCGACGACTTTTTCGTGAAACGTTGAGGTCACCGTCTGCGTCTCGCGCGCCGGACACTCTTTCGTTGCAAGTGTCCTCGTCGTTTCATACTGACAGTAAGCTCAGCGTCATGGCTAGCTCACAGTTCGATTTCCAACTACAAGTTCATCTGCAAGTATGGTTCTGCTTTCGTCCTAGTATGTAAACACCACACTTGGTAAACCATATTCGAATCAATAAAGCCTACATTAGCTATTCCAGAGTTCCTTGTAAACTGGGAGCAAGCTGTCAGTTAACTTTCATCGTTAACTGACAGTTTCAGTAGGTTTACTACCACCCCTGATTTCTGCAATTGTTATTGAAGCGGATCCATTGCGAAAATAAGTTTACCTATTTGTCAGAAGAAACCTGCGGCAACACCACCTGCACCCGAATCAGGAAAAGATAAGCAGAAAACCAGCGAGGGTGCTCCTAAAGAAGGCGCATCTGCAAGTGCACCAGCAGCTGCACCTGCGAGTACACCACCTCCAGCAGCTAAAGCGGGAACTGCACCAACACCAGGGAGTACGCCAGCACCCGGTGCCACGTCAGGAAGTGCTTCAGCAGCTGCACCAGGAAGTGCACCAGCACCAGCAGCTAAACCAGCACCAGCAGCCACAGCAGGGAGTGCTCCAGCGCCTGCACCAGGAAGTGCACCAGCTAAGCCAGCAACTGCACCAGCACCAGTACCAGCTGCTTCGCCAGGGAACACACCAGCTTCAGCACCGGCAGCCACAAAAGGAAGTGCTCCAGCAGCTGCACCAACAGTGCCACCAGCAAATGCCCCAAGCGTATCACCGGCTGCACCAGGAAGCGCACCAGCAAAGACTGAAGCGCCCACCGCCCAAAAAGTGAGTAACTTTCCAGAAAGAACTGATTCATTCGCTCATCTGCAATACTTGGAATTTAGGCCACGCCTTCATCCGACACCGGTAAAAAAGAAGACAAACCTTCTGAAGAGACCAAAAGAGGCGGTAGTAGTCCTCCTTTACTACTCTCTGAGAGAAACGTAACTTTTCTGTAAAATCAGTCTATCTATTGTCTTATACAACGTTTCTCTATTACAGGAACCCCTGCTTATGCCTACAGGAACATTCCCAAAGCCAAACGCCCCACAAGTCGATGGGGCTCCCCAACAGTCGCAGCCGGCTAAACCTGCCTTCCAAGCACCATCTACAAAACAGGTCGCTCCAACCTTGGATCCTAACTACCAAACTCTTGCTGGTTTAAGCAACGACGATATATTCAAACCAAAAGTAGGAATGAATCGCGCTTACGAAGAATGATTGATTCACATGCTTGGATGGATTCTTTAGGGAACTCCGCCCGCTCCTACTAAACCAACCTTCCAAGCTCCTAAACATCAAGTCGCACCAGCAACGGATCCAAATTACCAAACCCTGAACGGTCTCTGTAATGATGACATATTCAAACCTAAGGTAAGTCCGAGTTGTTTTGTAGAGTCCGAAAATGATTTTCTCGCTCCCATGATTTTTTAGAGGAATCCACCTGCTCCTGCAAAACCAAACTTCCAGGCTCTCTTTTTCAGGGGAATCCGCCGGCTCCTACTAAACCAACCTTCCAAGCTCCTAAACCTCAGGTCGCACCAGCAACGGATCCAAATTACCAAACCCTAAACGGTCTCACTAATGACGACATATTCAAACCAAAGGTAAGACGAGCAGTCCGTCTAGCCTGCAAGTTCGTTGGCCGGACTGCTAGTGGGGTTGATTCGACAATTCTAAATGATCTCTTCCTCTTTTGTTCAATTTTGTCCCGAAAATGGGCAAGAAGGAGGATCATCAAGGAGAGAACGCTGCTCCCGTGCCTCTGTTTCAGGGAAATCCGCCAGCTTCTCCTAAACCAAAGTTCCTAGCTCCCACTCCTCAGATCGCACCGGCGACGGATCCGAATTACCAAACCTTAAACGGTCTCACTAATGACGATATATTCAAGCCAAAGGTGGGACTGGTTGCTTTTGACGAAACCACTTTTCAACTTTCAAGGCATTATTTTCTAGGGAAATCCGCCTTCTCCTTCTAAACCAAAGTTCCAAGCTCCCACTCCTCAGATCGCACCGGCGACGGATCCGAATTATCAAACCCTGAATGGTCTCACTAACGACGATATATTTAAACCAAAGGTAGGACGAACTGTTCCTGGGATGGCGAAACCGTTTTCCCATTTGATCGGCATTCTTGCAGGGAAATCCGCCTTCTCCTTCTAAACCAAAGTTCCAAGCTCCCACTCCTCAGATCGCACCGGCCACGGATCCGAATTACCAAACCCTGAACGGTCTCACTAATGACGATATATTTAAACCGAAGGTACAACAAACTGCTCTTGAAAACACAGAAACATTTTTCCGAATAAGATGCTTTTTAGGGGAATCCGCCGGCTTCTACTAAACCAAAGTTCCAAGCGCCTAATCCTCAGATCGCACCTGCGACTGATCCAAATTACCAGACTCTGAACGGTCTTACTAATGACGACATATTCAAACCAAAGGTGGGACAAACTGTTTTTAAAAAGCCCAAATGATTCTTCCGAATGAGACACTCTTTTTTAGGGAAATCCGCCTTCTCCTTCTAAACCAACCTTTCAAGCTCCTACTCCTCAGATCGCGACAGCGACGGATCCAAATTACCAAACTCTGAACGGCCTCACTAATGACGACATATTCAAACCAAAGGTGGGGTGGCTTCTTGCAGCCTTCAAAACTAGACTTTTCTTCAAATTTTACATCGTTTTTGCTTGCGAAAACTATTCCGCCTCTTTGCCTCACAAAGAGCCAGGTGCCGCAGCTGCACTTCCGCCTCTATGAAGACCGTATAAATAGTCAGTCGCGGCTTCGCTGCAGCAAATTCCGTATTCAACCAGACTCTCATTTAGCTACTTTCATTTCATTCATTAGATGCATGCTAAATATATAATTGAATCTGTGTATTTTTGTGTATAACAAAATGAAGGAAAAGAAAACTATCCATGTCTAACATGTGGTCTGCCCCGATAGTCCCAGAAGGTTCGATCGTAAGACCCGTGTGATAACGACCAGTATCTGATCAACCAATTGGCTTTTTTTGACATCGTGCTGCAGCAATGTTATTTAGTCTTGGAGCGAATTCTTTTGTAAGAACAGAACTTACGAATCTACCTATCACTTTTCAAGAAAGATGCTTACATACAATGAGGGGGAGGGAGGCAAAACACCATTTCAGCGCTCTCACACATAAAATTATTTCGATGTTGAATCGCATTTAAGGCCAGCGCTCCGAGTCCGGAAGTGAAGAAGCAACCTGCTCCACCAGCATCACCAGCAGCGGCGGCCAGTAAGCCTCCTGGGCCGGCTCAAGACGATAACTACGAAAACCTATCACTCCCGGATAACTTTAACATCAACAACCTGCAGCCGCCGGTGAGATAGTCCTCTCTATAACTCGATAACATTGCTCTTCCGCAACATTGCTCATAAAAATTATGTTCAGCCACCAGGCCCACCAGGACAACCAGGTCCACCACCTGAAAACCAAGAAAAAGAAGGAGAATATGAGTCGGCTGACGTACTCGACAAAATGGATTACATCGGACAGGTGAGAAGTGGTGGGAGAAAGCTTCCAGTAGCCTGTCACTAGGCATATTTCAAACATGACCAGAAACATCTTGTTTTCAGAATGCTGAACCAGTACAGCAACCAAACCAGAAGCCGCAGCAAGTTCAGCATTGATACAGTAGTATAGTAACACCATCGTATGCCAAAACGAATAAGATTACAAGCCGAGTCAATTTTTATACATAAAGATGGATTAGATGTGTAGGTAGAGTGGTAGAGCAAATGAAACGCATCGACTTCTTGATGGGTTAACTCATTTAATAAAAAAGTACAATAGTCGATAGAGGAAAATCAGAGTCGAAGACATGGGCCAATTTGTACTGTGCCTCTGAATACAGTGGGATTCTCTCAAACTGTAAGCCGAGATTGTTATTGATCTTTATTGAGACTTGCTTCCGTGGCCATCACTGTATATTAGGTTCAGTGGTAGGGCCACCATAACTTTCACATGAGGGATTTCACGTAAATTTTGCGAATCGCACAACAGTGATCATTGCGCGAATTATAGGTGTGTAACTACAGGGTGGGCCATATTGATGGCGACGCCTTGCCGGCTTCCGCTTCATCAGTTTATTTTAGGATGAAGTTTCTTCCTGGGATATGTACTCATTTGTTTGTTATCACTAGATTATCGCTATCAAAATTTGAAATAATTGGAAGAGATTAAGAGTTGAGAACAAATTGATACTGAAATGGAAGTGTAAAGTCCGACACAGTTCACAAGAAACATAAAAATGCCTAAAAAATTCGATGATTTTGGCAATTGACCCTCAGAACCCCAAATTTCAACACATCCTTCGGCTTCCTGGATTTCCAAGAGAGTGACTTTGTCAGAATTTGTTAGAGATGCGAATCCTTTGTTTTCCTCTTCTCAGCTGTTGAATAAAAATTCATTCGGTTGAGAGTGAGTTTGACGATTTTTGCCATCATCAGCGAAATTATCAAACATATCTACGTTAATGTAGCAGGAGATCAAAGGTATTTTGAAGTTCAATATATATTTTTGTTCGTTGTTCATTATCGAACAAAAGTACCATGTCGCCGTTGCGAGCGAAACTGAAAAGCGTTTTAAATGGGGGCTTGTTTCTGTCGCCATAACTATGGCCCACCCTGTATGAGCAAATTGATCTAAAAAGAGCAAAAATTATTCCTGATTCCCGTCTCCTCCCTACAATTGTGCGGAAATCAGATATAGAGTATAGTCATCCACGAAACTCATCAGCAATGAGGTAAGGCCATAATACTTGAGCGAGCATCGGACTTGTAAAATTTGCTGACCTGCCAGTCGGGCCCTTTCTGGCGTGTCCTCTGCTCATCCATTCCTTTTTTCCGCACCTGACTCGCATGAGATTTTAATGGCGATTGCTGAACGGCAGCCATCGTCCCACTTTGTCTCACTCCCACAAGGCAGTGACAACAAAAATCCGTGAGGAAATTTCAAGATCACTACATCAAATACCTTCATATGGATGTCTTCCCAAAAATGGAGAGGGAAGTAAGTCCCATGTTTTCTTTTCGTAAAAACTGGGCACTGTTGCCGAATAGTACTGGTATAAATCACATCACTGCGAGATGCCAAGCCATTTTTGATCTCGAGCAGAGATCCAACAAGCCTCGAGGAAGACGTCCGTTGCTCGTACGCAAGAAGGGAAAACTAGTCCACACGGATAAAGAGAAACAGAGAAGGAAGATACGTAGACTCAGAAAGCCTGGTAGTCACAAGAAAGCTATCAAATTCTGGAAGAAGTGATTTTCTCGTAGACACCTGACAATCCGCTGGTGGAGTGAATTTGGAATGTTGCTGAATCATTATTGATTTTTGGATTGTTAGTAGTTTTTGTTGAAATCTGTGCTCTTGTTTCATTCCGTTGTTCTAGTGTTGGAATAACACTGCATGCCCACATATGCATGTAGTTTTGGCAACTCGTTTTAATCACCAGCCAGAGACGCAGAGCGACTGCGGCTGACTTTAAAAAACAATACACGCTAGTACTAATATGACCATTAGTTGCATGTAACATACTCTACTGAAAAATTTCTGTAGTTTCCACTTTCATAAACCTCAGGCTCTCACAGAGGTTCTTGCCGCAAGGAATGATATGACTCGTACTGGCGAAAAGTTCGTGGAAAGTCCTGTTGCCTCTCACTGCTTCACATTAATCAGTACAATGAAGAACTTCGTTATCTGTGAAGCTCATGCTTTGATGTGCTGGTACTAGCCTGGATTTGTTCTGCGTCCCATGAATCTGGCGCATTAGTTTGTACAACAAATTTCCACGACATGGTTCTCCGGTTATTTTCACATTATTTTCTGCTGGTTGGGCTAGAGAACATGCTCATTCGATTTTGTTTTTTCTTATTGAGCAGCATCTTGGTTATACAGAACTTCATTCATACATTCTTGATTTTCTCAAGCCTCGAAAGTCTGACAGAAAACTAACTTATCAGCTAAAGTTTCCGTCTTCAAACTAGGCAAATCATTTCCGAGTTATTCTGACGTGAATGACATTTTCTTCGTGCGTAACAATGCCGTGAGCTATATTTTTTGAACACTTTTAAAGGCAGCACTCATGGAAGATTTCGTTACAAACTTTCCGAAAGTTTCAAAATTTCCAGGATTTGAGGAAAAAACACATCACATCACACATCATCGTCACACAAGCACTAGAAGTGTCCCTTTGACCCAATTGCATCGGCTAGGACCAGAATTGCTCGTTTTCAGCGGACCGTGCTAGTTTTCGCGGTTTCGTTTTCGCGGTTAGACCTCCGCAGTCTATTTGGGGTGGGGAAAAATCGATTACCAGCTGATCTATTTGTCAAACCATCCTTTAGAAGGGAATTTCTGCGTTGTGTTTTCAGAACTGTATTTAATTTCCTCAGCTTTTGATTTTTTTGTTTCTGGTAACTCCGATTCTTTCCAATAGAATTCTGCAGCATTCATAGCTGTTCGTCTACTGCTATAGTAGCTAGTCTCTGGCGAATTTCTTATTTTCTCTAATTTCTTCTTTGCCACGGAATTCCATGATGTCTTGATTTCCAAGTGACATCTCGGTTAATTGTCGCTAATTTTCTAAAAGTCATTTCTTTTGATGCGGTGCGAAGAGGCTGCAGTTCAGAAAAAATAGGTGATATCACGAAGATTCGTCTGTTGAAGAGTACTGCTGATCTTTTGCTAATGGCCCTCATCCGTAGCTCTCAAAAGTGGGCCCAACCTGTTGAACGCAACCTAATTGTGAACTTCTGAAAAGTTTTCTCTTCCAATGCTAATGGTAAGTTCTGCCTGAAAAGTTTTCTCTGTCAATGCTAATGGTAAGTTCTGCCTTTCAGATAGTATTATATTAGCTACCCTCAATATTACCTCCAAAATATGCTGAGATCTTGAATTGATTTTCTCTTTTGATGACACATACCCTGTTAAAAGGTTTCAATATGCATAAGATCATTTGAGTTAACAATTTTCGAATTTCTTAGCGTTCCTGGAAAAGAGGGCGGGGACCAGGATTGGCAGCCAGTGTTCACTAAGTATTGACTAGCGAGCAACCCTCATTAAGGGGAAAACACTAAAGTTTTCTCTTTCAGTGCTAATGGGAAGTTCTGTCTTTAAGATAGTATTATATTAAGTACCCTCGATATCTCCGAAATATGCTGAGATCTTGAAGTCAAAAATTTTCGTGGGTGCTGCCCTTGACATTACCATCCCTATCTGCCTACTTTGCTTTCCTGAAGGCCCGAGAGCTTCAACCTTCCGATCAATTTTAACCTTCCAGGCGAAGACCAGCGCCTCACAGCTAACAATTGCATCTAACAATCACACTCCTACTCGATTGCATAGAAAACTTTTCTGACTTCTGTATCGATCGCGATGACTCTTCCGTAACCGATCCACAAACTACTAGAGAACCAACGGCGTATCGAGGCGGTTTTGCATGAATAATTAGCGGAATTTGCTCGGGCTTATTACGACCAGCGCGGTATTCGCACCTCTGTCGGTCGAAAGCAATGCCGTTATTGGTCAAACTACTACTCGTGTTACTCATCGCCTGTGATGACGTCATTGCTTTGATTCGCTGTAAAAAATGCGAATATGATTTTGAGACAGAGCAAGAAATGTAAGTTTATAAAAAAGTCTTCATCTCTTTGATCTCGTCGGTCTCGATTTCTCTGGATCTCTGAATTTCTTTTAGATGTGGTCCAGATTGTACAGGAACATTGTGTTTCTACTCGGAATATTACTATACTCAACCACAGCGATTATTCACGCGTAAAGTAGGTTTTCGTATATTGCGAACGAATATCTGTATACATTGTTTATAAACCTTCTTTATTGCGGATCCTCGGGGTGAGCGGATAATATGGGGTGGTAGTAAACCTACTGAAACTGTCACTTAACGACTAACGTTAACTGGCAGCTAACTCCCACCTAACGAGGAACTCCGGGATTAGTAATGTAAGCTTTATTGTGTGGAATATGGTTCTGTGAGTATGGCGGATGGAAAAACCAGGACGAAATCGGGAACATACTTGCAGGTAAACTCACAGCTCGAAACCGAACTGTGAGTTCCTTGTCATGCCGACTTTGCTGCCAGTATGAAACGACGAGGACACGATGAGAGCAATAGCGTGCGGCGCGCGAGACGCAGACGGTGACCTCGTCGTTTCACGGAAAAGTCCTCGAGAGGACTTTTTGCTCATGGTTCGAGTTCATCGTTGTAGCCAAGCGAGCGTATACTGGCTCCCTTTCGGTGAAGGCGCAATTCCGGGCACATCCAGCTGATCGATGTTCCACCGTTCCAATCACCATGACCTCCCACCAGAGATCATCGATGACATCAATTTCGTGCTGGGTGATTTCGACTGCTAAGCCTCACACGTCCCCAGATAAAGTCCCACATATTTTATGAGCACGGAAATGTATTTTTGAGCCTAACATATTAAAGTTTCATGTAGGACAAGATTCACTGACCGTTTGGGTTATAAGGGCCACATTAATTCCGTTAGTCGTGGAGTCAGTAGGGCAGAGGTATGCCGGCACACTCTGAGAACATCGAGTATTGTTGGTTGAGGGTTCGAAACCCCTGATGTGTAGAAGAATTTGCTAAAGCCCTATCATCCAACGATCAAGGTTGTCAGCTAGCTTGTAGCTTGTTCACGGTTGAAAAGACAAAACCAAAGCTGACAGTTAACTACGACCTACGACTCATCGTTTCATCGTCGTTTCAAGAGGTTTACTACCACCCGTGATTAGTCAAAAGGCAGAGGCCAAACGGATCGCATTAGATTTCTTTTAACTTCCTGTGTTTTTCATTCATTTTTTATGCCCTCATTGCCTGTTGTTTCATTCATCTCCAGCTCACTTATTTTTGCGTCTGTGGAGCAGTAATTTCCCTTAGGATACGTATAATCCAGACAGTCAAGAAAGTTTGAGAACGCTGTGTTTGTGCATTGTTTTTTTTTCACTATAATTTCATTTCTGTAACAGTTTGGCAAGGAGTTCCCAATCTCATAGACTTTCAAAATCATCAACTTCGCTCAGTTTTCATTAGTATAACCAATTTTTCAAGCGCTGTGATGGGGTTTATTCTGCTGGATGGTGTGTTGCGCCTTCGTGACTCATTTAATCGTCTTCTCTCGATCCAGTGTTAGTATTTTCTCTTTTCGCATAATTTCACCACAGATGCAAACGCAGAATCTGAGTGTAAATGAGGGTGGGGTTGACACGGTTGACTCAAAAGGCAAAGAAGTCAGCTTCCCATTTTCTCTCATGACTCCTCTCATGATGACACAAAAATAGTTAAACGATTTTGATCAGATTAAGGAAGAATTTTGAAAGTTGGGGATTATAACGGATTGTCCCAAAAATGATGGCCGTGAACTACTAGACACGTTTTGGAACTTCATAATTTCATTGCTTCAGCAGCTATGTAAATGGACAAATTTTGAGCAGATGTGATGGCAAAATCTGTGCTGTC
Organism: Ancylostoma ceylanicum; assembly: GCA_000688135.1. Lineage (NCBI taxonomy): Eukaryota > Metazoa > Nematoda > Chromadorea > Rhabditida > Ancylostomatidae > Ancylostoma > Ancylostoma ceylanicum. The sequence continues at coordinate 3,431,549 of JARK01001340.1, read as the reverse complement.
TCCACTCCACATGAGCGTGTACTCATGTAATGAATGAATAAATGAATGAATAAATGTCTCATCTCTGAAGCTAAATTATCATTTCGCATTTTTTTCCGCGATGAGGCTTCACGCGCCTTCCATTTTTAAGAATTTTTTCTGCCCTAATATGGCGATAGCTGCATCTACATAGTGTTGGCTCTGCATTTGGCCTAGAAGCCGTATTACAAGCACGCGTTTCCTATGGATCAGAAACGCTCTCAAACAAAGAAACTAGCTTCTAACTCCGATATGGTAATGGTTATGAAATGTCTCAGAATTAGGACATTGTACGGAAAGAGAGGCGAGAATTTTGAAACAGTCTACACGAACGTTTGCAGCTAGGTGGAGCGCAATTAAACTACGTAATGGTTCTGATGGATATTGATTCCGTGCGGGGCGTCACTGCCGTGGGCGTTGTGCTTGTCACTGTGAATCAGTATGTATCAGGAGCTCAACAGCCAAAAAAGCAGCAGCAGAAGGCGCTATCCTCTCCAGGGAATATATATAAAGCATACGACTCTAGCGAAAATTCGTTCATAGGCATGGTCTCAACTTTCGATGTTACTTCTCAGGGGAAAAAATTGTCTGGCATACTAGTCCCTCAGTTTTGTCAACTTTCAGGGTTGCGTAGCTGGTGTCGCACCATCGTCCGGATGTCGCATGAACCAGGATGGACAAGTGTTGTGCCTGTGCGAGTAAGTACTTCTAGAAGCTTCTTAGCTTTACAACTAAATTTGCATTTTTCAAAACACTTGAAACGACGTCAAATTGCAGCACAGAGTACTGCAACCGCGACCAACTGTTACTCATGGCAGCTCCGCCAACTCAGTTGCCTTTACAAGTATGTAAACGAGAGCTGGTAAACGGTATTGAACCACCAAAGCGATGGATGAAGCCGTGTGCGGGGAATTTTTGTATCTACAAGAAAAGCAAGGTTTCTATTCAGATTGTGTGATTGGCGCTGATTTATTGATTGACTTCTAACTGGTTTAGTTTACCCTTGAGAATGGCACAAAGGGTTACTCGCATTCGATGGACTGCTCGACCAGCAGCGATTTCGACCTGTTCTATTCGCAGCTTCCTTTCCTTTTCTATCCAGAGAGCTGTGCAAAGTTGGAATACGGTGGTCAACCTGACGAAACGATATGTTATGGGTCAATGGTAAGGATGAATGTTTCTGGATCAAGGCACTATCGGAAGTTATGGTTCAACTCTATGTAGTTTGGGATGTATTTCCCCCGTACTAAGTATTGGTTAGCCCACTCTTATCTGGTAAATGTAGTATGAGGTTATTGACTGTTCACCTCTTCTTTGCGTTCCCAATCAGAGGGTGTATGTTCTCGTATGAGAAAAAGGGGCGTAACCAGGCAACGCCGATTGGTGCATCCGGGTGCCCCTTTACGCTCAATTAATTGAACTCGTACGGCGTCGATTCCATATTCATACATACGTACAGTTCAGTTTCTAGGAATGTCTAGGAATGATGGGACAAGCTTTGTTATTTCGTTCAATTCTTGAACCGAGAAAGTTCATTTCCAGCCAGATGCCTCAGCCGCCGATTTTCCTGCAGAGGGACTGGTGGAATGTCATGCAGACTTCCTTTCACGACATCTGCCTTACATCCCAATCAGAAAACTGTGTAAAGGACAGTTCTGTGTCATTGCTGCTTCTTCACAAGGAGACGTTTATCGGTAAATCTTGCCAAAAATCGAGAAAATAGGACATTTGGGACGTTAAGTGGAGTCTCATGCCCTTCCTATTGGCTGGTCCTACGAAAAAAACACCACCCTCGTCCCAGATGTCTGCTCCTCTATAATTGATGTTCTCACAGTGTTAAGAGTTTTAGGGGCTGTATAACGCTGGATCAAAGTAAGTCGGAGCGGCAAATAGCAGTAGGTTATTTTCTACAGTCCACTATTATCGCATGGCGTGACCATACGACAGCTACAGTGATCCAACATTTTAGCCCGGCTACTACAAGTCCTATAGCGGCATGGAACAGTGGATATGTGCGACCTCAAGCTGTAACTACGACCTACAGAAGATGGAAGAGTCGTGGCCAGAAGAAATGGCCGAATACAAGTAGGTGCTTGCATTGAATTCCAATCGATTATTGATTGGTTCATCTGATTTTATAGAAATATCAGTCAACTTCGGATTCACAGCCTATTCGAAGAGTTGAATACGGCGAGTATCCATACTACTGCAACGTTGTTCTTTTTTACTGTACTTATGACATGTATTCACCTGTAATTACTTGTAGCAGTGCTTATTGACTGGTTGTACCTGTCTTTCCTTGTGTGCTCATGTCGACCTCATTAAGTGTAATTAAAAATTTCAGGATTTTCTGACCAAAGTGATGCGCATGCTTCCGTTTGTGTCGTGGTTTTAGAGCATTTTTTGGTAGCTGAAAAATCGATAGTGAACGGAAATCGATATTGAGTACATAAATATGATTTTCAATGGTCTTACGTCTCGATCAAGAGCAACATAATATCTTTGATCATCTTACAATCACCATGCAGCTTAACTTATAATAGCACTTGTAGAGATTCCCCTGTCGGTTATTATTTTGACCTAGGCATGTGTTATACAGATATGACCATCCAGGGCAACTCAGCCCATATCCTTTGCATAGATAGCCCTGGATGTTTAGATCTAGGTCCGTCATATTCGTCTCCATCGTCATCGTCTCCATCACCTATTCCCGTGGTCTGAAGTCGGGGAACCCTTCGAGGTGTGAAAGGACGGGAACGTAAACCGGTATCGGCCATATTCGTCGTCAGTGGTTGATACGGTCCAAATTAGGGAACCCTTCGTGCTGTGAACTGAAGAGGACAATACCAGTACGCAATAAAGAGTGACAGACACCTGCATTGCATAAAATTCACTGGTCTTACCGAACCAGTCTTGAAAGAGTGAATGGCCTAATTCGAATAGCTCAATTCGAAACGCAAAGCTCCAACTATGTGTACGGCACTGAATCCCCTTGCAAGCCCTGTATACGCCGTGTGGCGGTCATGAAGAGCGATAGGTCAGGACAGCTGCCAGCAGCGCAGCGTTCCATATGCAAAAATGCCCACTTCGCGTTATGCGCACTTTAAACGACCCCGTTCGAACGAATGACGACGTGTTTGATAGGGACCATTGGACTTTTTCTAAAAAATACGACTCTTTATAACTGTGTATTCGGTAGAGTTAACGTCCTCGTCAGTTCACACCTCAAAGAATTCTTCGACTCAAACCGCAGCCACTGACGACAGTGGAGCACAATGTTTCTGATGAAAAAACGAACGAGACGAACCTAGACCTGACCATCCGGGCCCTTTACACAAAAATGCGAGTGAATTTGCTCTAGATGTTTACACCTGTACAGCAGATGCCTATCTCAAAGCAATAACCGCCAAGGGTATCTGTACAAGTTCTATCATAAGCATGACCTGGCGCTTCACAGGTACTTGTCGTGAACAATGATATCCGTCCATGAAAGAGTAGAGTGCATATCCTTAGGAGAATAATGAGCTGGCTGAATAAGATTGATATTATTATTTTTATTTTTTTTTAATTTTTATCTTCATGCACTAGATGTGCTCCATACAACTATTACGAACACAAGCAAACGATCAAGCAAAAGAAATCGATGAAAAAAGCCATAAAAGACATGAAATACTTTTGGGCATTAAAATCTTTGGATGAACTTTAAGTGACATATTTGAAAGACAAAAAGCCGGTTAGTGGGAGAGTTGCGAGCAAACCATTACCACTGCCACGCTCGCCACTTTGAGAAGGAGTCCGCACCAGTTGGCTATTTTACCCTCATCCCATTAGGGGTCATTGGAACCATGACGGAACTTCGGAACACGAGTATACCAACTTCCTTCGTAGAACCGCCAGGTTGGACTAGAGCAGTAAGTTGACAAGGTGATCTTGTGGAGATAAGGTTTGAAGCAGTATCACCGGAATATTTGTATCCAAGAAAAGATTAGGTTAAGTGGTAGACTTCGAAAGCGACCTAAAGTTCACTCAAAGATTTTAGATTTGTCATTCATCCTACATGGGAATATAAACTGGGAAAGAAAGTTAAAAATACAAATAAACGATGTATCTACAGAGAATAGATAACACAGGAATAATCGAAAGACTGTTTTGGTCTAATTAGCAGCCAATAAAGAACCATTGTTGTAGCTGGTGACCGGTGGATTTGGATGACCGGTTCTGAAAGTGCGTAAAAAGAGAAGGAGAGAATGTAATTGGGGATAACTAAAAAACTTGTAAAACTTGCAGAACTCTCCTTTTGGTTAACAATCCTCCATCTTTAGTAAGCGTAACAAGTCAAGTTTCCTTCTTTTCTTTTTTTTCACGTCTTACATGGAGGAAGTTCCCTCCATGTAAGACTGGGAGTGGTAACAGAACATCATACACTAGGATTAGTTAATGATAATCAACAACGTCATTAGGTTGAACGCCTAGCTTGCGCGCCCATAGTGACAACGTACAGCTCCAAATTTGGTGCTTCATCAGGAAGTTCCCTCCATGTAAGACTGGGAGTGGTAACAGAACATCATACACTAGAATTCATGGTTGGAAGTTGAAATTTTGCCGTTCGAAATGAGTGTCATTATTAATTATGTAAGTTTGACAACTGCTATAGCAAGTGTCCAGAAACTTCGCAGTTTATTTAGCAGATTGGGTTAGATTTACGCCGAAAGAAGAGTACTTGACGTAGAGGCATCAGTCTGTTCTCCGCTAACTTCAGCTGACTCAGCTTACAATTAGTCATTCTATTCTCTCGTTCTCAATCCTTCGTTCCTTTTAGTTTTGCTTACGTAAGGTACCAAATCGTTGCGAAGATGAGGTTATGTTACTGTCACAAAACTCGTGTTCGACTCTGAGTCACAGCGGTCTCTTTGGTGCTCATTGTTGTTGTCGCTACTTTTTTGCTATCCTTTGATATTTGAAATATTAATGCGGGGGG
>JARK01001340.1:3395092-3419472 GCA_000688135.1 Ancylostoma ceylanicum | reverse complement strand
TTTGTGTGCAAAGGGGGGGGGCGTATTTTTGGTGCCTCAAAGGGGGGGGGTCGTATGGGGGTCGACTTTTTACCATCATCACGCTTGACCCTGACTACTAGGTACTCACTACGTTTGTATGTATGCTAGTGCTTAGGACCAAATGATAATTAGCTATGTTTTCTTCTTGGTTGTTTATTTATATGAGGCCGAAACACACTAAAAAAGACAAAAAACATGGTTTACCATCACGTCACCCTTTTTTTACGTAAACTATCCCAAGTGGCAGTGGTGGACGCGGGGAAAAAGGGGCGGTGTTCAAAATCTCTTTAACAAAGAGCCGTAAGCCCGAAAACAGCAGGCATAGGGGGGTCTATCTCTTTAACAAAGCGCCGTAAGCCCGAAAACAGCAGGCATAGGGGGGTCATAACGCGGCGGCACTCATAGACAATGGTAACCGTGATGCGCAGACTGTGAGACGGCTGGCCGATTTTTAGGGACTCAGACACGCTTTCGTTCTGGGACCCTCAACCTATGACACTCAGCCATGGCAACAAATAAAAATCTTGCATCAGCCCATCTTTAGGTGTTTATTTTTATTATTATTTCCTAAATATGTGATTATTATTAATGCCTTTGTCTATGAGTCCCGCTGCGTTACGAAAAAATAGGAGTGCCTTATGTCTGGCGTTCCGAGCGTTACGGCGCTTTGTTAAAGAGAAGATTACTTAATTTTTAACTAACATTTCCATTATTTTTATTTTCCGCCTGGGTCCCCAAACGGCGGAGGCTCCACTTTTTTCTCACCCGCCCCTCTCCCGCCCACTTTCTGCGTCTGCTACTGTTAGGTAGAGAGTTTTACTATATTATTTACTCCTCAACAAACGACGCATAGGGTTGGAGCTGTAAGGGATTAACCTATCCACATTTCAACCAACCCTGATGAATTTACACTCTCCACCCAGAGTCCTGGGCCTGGAGGCATCATTTAGATTACCCATGGTAAAAGTGTTGACTCCCACGTTAGCGACGGGTAAATTTTGCAGATGTTCACGCGTTTATTCTGCGCAATACCAGGTATGCATGCGGTCGCTGAAAACTCCGCTCTAAGTGCTAGAGCATGAATGAGAGGCTCAACGTGAATAAGCAAATTTTACCCGAACTTGGATGCATCTTTGAAGTTACCCAAGGTGAACGTACTGTCACCCGTTAAGCAACGGATAAATTTACGAGTTCTCACATTTACCCTGGGTAATTTCAATGACGCATGCGTTCCTGGAATCTCAGCGAAATTGGGGCTTAATTGGGGTTTGATCGGAGACCACTGGTTGAAAACACTTTTTGAATAAAATTTGAGCAGCATCTGGGAAAATAGCTTGATTTTCATGAGAACTTCATAGCCGTAACTTACCCGGAAATAGATGAGAATGTGAAATTCACAAGGTTTTCGTTCCAGGATTTGAAAAGGAAACAATCGGTGTGAAATTTCCCGAAGAATCTCCGAAGAAAGGGGAGTCGTTCAAAATTACTTTTAGTAAAAAGATCGAAGCATTGGAAAACTCTGCCCTTTCCACAGTCCAGAAATTGGATATGCAAATTTTCAAAGCCATAAGAAGCCACCGAGAGTTTCTGGACAGCTTTGACGTAAAACTGCAGAATCCCGAATGTGTTCGTGTTTGCTGAGCATGGTGAGAAGTGGTGTAAATAATGTTCCGGGCTAAAAATCTTGTTGACACATGAGTTGTTGAAAAGGCTTGAGATGATCAAAGGTGAACGAACTCGTGTTCAGGATGTCCTCGGGCCGAACAGCGTTTCTTGCTCATGTCGGGCGGGGTAATAGAGGCATTAATGGCCCATTCTAGTGTGTAACCCGGGACATGCTGGCCGTGGCCGATTTTTGATGCTTTTCTGGACTCTTCCTGGATCTGCTCTGTTCTCTGGCTTGGTTGACGTCAGAAAATCCATTCCTTTTTGCAATTATATCCATCTTACCCCATGTTTCTCATTCATGATCCACAAATGAGGATGTCAGACATGGATAGAGCATCTCCACGCCATCCTAATCCCAAAAATATCGACTACCCTCTGAGCAATTAGAGATGTTGATTAATCCGAAGCGATGTCTACGCATCCTATTACCGACAAGACCTCTGATGATCCACTTCAAGCGCTGCCTGAGTATCCCTAGACGTGTCTGGCTCGAGCGCGGGCGATGATGATGATGCCTTCTGGACGTGTTTAATTATAATATGATGATGTTTAATTAAGGAGAGCCAGTTAATTAGATGCCTCTGGGCGGTATTGAGGACTGGCGGCAGAGATATTTGACTTGCTGGGCAGGTTGGAGGCAAGCTTGCTGGCCTAGTAGGATCCTTAGGGGTCAGTCAAGTCCAGGATTTTTTGACCAGTAGACATAAACAAAAAATAAACAGAAAAATAAACAACGACGTATCATAGAAGCATGGACAAATGCAAAAAGAGCAGAAACGCCGCTTGGTTTTTAAAATACATGTAAATGCTTTGTTAATAGTGAATTAGTGAGTTTTTTTTTCTCGAAAATCCATGAAAAATTGCAGGATTGCTCCGTATAGAAAGGAACGGAATGATCTTTTCTCTCTGGAATTCCTACCAATTGATTTTTATCATCATTTATCGTTTAGACCCGTCTTTTTCCCTAATCTTCTTCCCAAATCCTTCACTTTAAAGGGAAATGACTCGGCCAGCAAGAGAAAATCGCCAGGAGAACTGCGAAAATAGCTTCCGGCATTTAAGGAGTTCCATAGACCCGGAAATTTCCTGCAAATTGAGCCAGAAACACTCCAACAACAATGGCAAAATTGTGGTTAACCGTTATATCAGCATTTTAAGAGAGTTGTAATCCTTTAGAATTTGAAAAACCCAACGGTGAAAAAGGGAAATTTGATACCTGTGGAAATTACCGGGATATTTAGGAAGTTTCTGTAGAGAAGAATGGTGTGGAGGTGTTTTCTCGAAATTTTCATGCAAATAGGTACCTCATGAAAAAATGATCTGGAAACTTAATGTGGTTGGAATTCATTCACGAATCATCTCCTGGATCCGAGCTTTCATTGCTAATAGATCATTTATGGTACGTTTGGACAGGACTTTCTCATCTCCTCGAAGTATTAGGTCGTCAAGTATGAAATGTCTGATTTTTTAAGTGGTCAGTTTGACAGCTGGTGTTTCGACAAATCCACTCCCATCGTTCTTTCCATTATGAAGGCACATTCTCCCTCTCTCAAAATTACCTATTTGATTTTTGATCAACTTTGAAATGTTTGCCTGAGAGGAATTTTTGTGAACCTACTCAAAGACAAAAAATCGTATGATTTCGGAATATGGGTTCCATCGCGGAGCCTGCAAAGGAAGGACAACTCGAAAAACCCAGGAAATGTTTGGAAAGAGAGTGCCTAATAATGGAACGGGACGCTGATGTTTTGGGAAATTTCTTCCATGTGACATAAACCTGCAAAGTGGGCGCAAAGACAAAGGTTAGGGTCCTGTGACATAAACCTGCAAAGTGGGCGCAAAAACAAAGGTTATGCATATTGGTCCCAAAACCCCACAGTTTCTGTACTTCATGAAAGGAGCTCACATTGATGATACTGACGAAATTAGGGATCTTAGGTTTCTAGTACGGAAGGATCTCAATTTTGATGCCCATTGTGAAAAGATAGCATCATTAACAACCAGAAGAATGTAAGTTTTGTTTGGAGCACTTTGATCAACTGATTCAACGACACTGCTTAATGCTTTTGAAACTTACGTTAGGCCTATTCTTGAGTACGGCACTGTGATTTTCAATCCGCATAGACGCAAGGCGATAATGCTGCTAGAAAAGGTGCAGAATAGCTTCACGAGAGAACTTTTGATCAGAACCTCAGGTGGGTTCCGTTATGATAAAATTCCATGCAGCAAAACTAGAACTTCAACCTAGGCTTATCATCGTTGGCAGAACGTAGCAGAAAATTTGAACTGATCAGGATTTATAAAATTTTGTACTGATATACTGACCTCAAATAGGAGATGCTATTCAATACTAGAGAGTCGGTCACAATGGGAACCTCCAGGAAACTCGTACTGAAAAGGGCTAGGGAAAATATTAGGAAACATTTTCTGGCCAATAGAGCGGGGCCTGGTTCCGAGGTACTTATCAAGAAGTCAATCATTCCAAGTAAACTAGTAACATTTGTGAAAATTCTGGAGGAATACATGAGGTCCTGAGAAGAATCACTATTGTATTTCTCATGATCTTTATGTCACTCATTGTCCCTTCTCTCACCTTTTAATCTCAATGTCCTCACCTCACTAGTGCTTTTAATTTCAGCTCATACTGAATTACATTACAATAGTTGAAATGTAATGCTGTATTGTGTTTGTTTACGTTGTTTTAGTCATACACGGACGCTACGGACGCTATCTGTGTCGATAAATACTAAATATATGTAATGCTTTAAGATCACATAAAGATTACTCAGGGTATGTACATTAAGATTACTCAGGGTAAATGCACTGATGCTCATGTCAGCGATTGGTAGGTATGAGGAGTTCTGGTACGTTTACCCTGGGTAGTCTCAATGATGCTTGTGCGGAAACCCCTCAATTAAAATTCCCGACATCCGCTGTGCTGTCGACGAAATGCTCCACTTGACGGTTTCTTGCTTTTCGTGCTATTCGTTCATATTTCGGCCGTGAAGAAGTGCACATTTAATTAGTTTTCATTGATTTCTGAGGTGTAGTGCATTCCATCCAGGAAAGAGAATCCCGGAACTTCGTCGGTTGTTCAGACCTGCCAGCGGTAACCTAATTATAAGCGAGTCTTCAATTAGTGGGTGTCCTATAGAGTTCGTACGGTATTTCCAGGAGATAAAACATTTGCTTAGCAAGAGGAACGTGCTTGTAATTGTAGCTTATGTCTACGTTAGTTATGTGGACGTGCATGCGTGCGTGCACATAAATACCAAAAATAGGCACCTGGAAAAGGGGAACACATTTTCGTCGTTGTTTCCCCAAGAAATGAAAAAGACCTCGAAATGGGGAAACAACCATTTTCGGCTAAAATAACCACTGCATAACGCTATCGTGTACATGTGTTGCATTTAATATAATAGTTATAGATTTATGACAGCTTGTCCCTTTGCTAGTTGACATCCGTTGACTTCCTGAGGAAAAATTTCATCCAGAATATCAAACTCAAGCCGGTCCTTGCTATACCCCGTCAAACGGCAAAGGTCCAGGCTCCACTACTAAAAAGCCTACTCCTGTCAGTTGAAATCCACAATTTCTATATTGCACCATTTTTTACATGTTCACTTCTGGTCAAATTCTAACCCACTTCAGTTGGAAAGCGTTTGAAATTCCCGCTCACTGCGCTGTGTATCGACCGTGCGCTAAGAGTCGACGCGCTCGATGACCATCACTTTCGGAATATGGGAAGTGGATTGGTTTTAAATGTACTAGGTTGGTACGAAAGTCTTACCCCCAACGTTAATTTTCGATCCAATTTTTTTTTCAATTCATTCTTGGTTTTGAATCGAAATTCTTTGGCAATAGAATCTGGTAGAATGTTCGACTACTTTTCAACTATAAAAAAATGGAAGACCAGTATCATCCATTCATATATCCATTAACAATAATAAAAAAATTAAAAGTTGGAATAAAAATAATTTAATGATTTTTTGAAAAAAAAGATTTTTCAAGAAAATTTGGTGCAAAACTTTTGGATCAACCATAGTATGACACTACCAATAACCAGTCGCGGAATTCAAGAATATTCCCGGTTAGATTATGGTTATTTTCTGGGCGAAAATTGCCATACATACTTCACTGCTCTCCACATCCATTTCCTTCCTCTGTTGTTGTATCGAAATTCTCGGATAACGAGCACTGGTTTTTGTTGGAGGAACTCTTCCATGCTCAGGGTATGGGTAGATTACCACCTTTGTGGGAATACTCACGAGTGCCATCACAGGATCTCCAGGACACAGACGTATCACTGGAAGGATGGATGATTTCATACTAATGGATTTGATTACCCATGACTAGAAGCTGAGTATAGACTAGACTATAGACTCGAAACCGAAATATCGACAACGAGTAAATCAAATAACTTCGAACTTTCTTCCTTTCTCGATGGATCGTTACCATGAAACTATAGATCTCGTCAGGGGGTTCCATATTCGATCCATTCGAACAGTGACTATTCGAATGTCGAATAGAATCAGTCGAGTTGAATGTCTAATATAGACAACGTCACGGTGAACATGTTGATGAGTGCCAGGTAAAAGGTAAATCTGGGCACGTTAACCATGAGTTGTCTCTACCACGCATCCTGGCCCAGGATTTCAGGCGGTGACCTCAGCCATCGAGGTCGAACAGAGCCAAGGCTAGAATTTCACAGATGTTCCGGGAATGAGGCAAAAAGCTGAGGATTTGAGAACTAAGTGTTTGGGGTGTATTAAGTCGTGTTTAATTGCCTCGCCGCTAGTAGCGAATTGCCCCGAGGTGGTCGCTGCCGAGTGGAAATCTGAAAGCAGTCGGTGCGATGTTTTCGTGCCGGCGTGGACGAACAGCATGCGGGTGGTGGTCAGTGTTGATTGGCTGATTAGTGATCTGTAGTCATTGCGTACACGTCCGTCATCGTCAGTGGCTCTATGGCATCGGCATCGATCGGATATCGCACAGCCAGCACAGCAGCAGCCACAGCCACAGCAGCCACAGCCTCCGGCCTCACTCACACTCACACACACGCGGGCGCTCACGGACGGAATGAGGCGGGATCGTGGCGGCGGACGAGCCGAGCCGCTAGGAGAAGCACGGCTAGTGGGATGGTGGGACGAGAGTATCTGACGCCCGCCGACGGCCTCTCATTATCCTCAGCCGGCGTCGCCATCGCCGCCGGCTCGGCGACGCCAGCGCGGCTTTTCCGCGCCCGCGTCGTCTCCGCGTCTCCATATCCGCTCCGCGTACCGCCCCGATCACTCCCCGGCCCCGCCCACTTTTCCAGTTCTGCTTCTGGAGCGGCGTGTTGTCGGCGTCGTCGCGGAGCCGCGTGTGCTCTTCATTTCATCCAATTTCCATAGTTGATTATACACAACACAAAGCCAACGGCCAGCTGCAGCTCGATGTCTTCGTATTTCCTTAGTGGCGTGTTGTTGTTGTGCATGTGTGCGTGTGCGTGAAACGAGTGCTGCTTCACCGGATTTCCGCCCTTTAAGCCCATCCTCGAAATCACGACGTCGTCGCGTTGTTTTGGCAACTATAAACTATTTCTGCTCCGCTGCCCCTTCAGCATTATAATATCTACGTTCCTTGGAGGCTATGCTTTCCTCACAACGTCGCATGCCATCTTTAGCTAGAAAATCCAATCTCTCATCCAGAAAATGAAGTTCACTTATTCGTTCATTTTGATTTTGCGATAGGCGTTAATCAGCGGTTTGCTGACTAATTGGGTTTCAAGGAATTTCCACACTCTATCTACAGTATATGCGTACTTTAATTGAGCGCCATAGAAGTTCTATGTGCACTATGAGCGTCGTTTCTGGAATTCACAGAAATAGAGATTTCTCATTTCAACAGCGTCGTCGCATTCGAAGAAAATTGAATTCCTGTGAGGCAAATGGTGACGTTTCCATTTTGAAGTGTTATCCTTCGACGCCCTAAATATTTCGCGACGCCCCCCCCCCCTCTGCTTACTCTAAGAAGTACATAAAATAGTAGAACTACTACTTCTTACAATGCTATCGTACTGTCATCAGGTCCCTGCGACGTTCTCGTCGTATTCGACTTTCAGGGCTGGGTTTCATAAAACGCTATCCATGCAAACCAACGATGGCTTGCGCGATTGGTTATCCCATAGAGTACGCAAGGTTGAGAGAGGCAGGACGCAGAAGTTGGTTTGCTAACCTGGTTTCGCTTGGTTTTGCGTTTATGAATCCTAGCCCAGGTAGCACATTCCAATATTCAAAAAGAGCGAATGGAACAGCACTGAAAGAATGGTCAGGATAAGCGCAGTGCAGTCTCTTTCTCTCTCTCTACCTCTCTCTCTCTCTCCCTCTCTCTCTCTCTCTCTCTCTCTCGGATTTTCGAATGTTCATGTCTGTTCCAAAATTATCAATAAATTATCTGGTTTTTCCCGAGTTTCATATATATTACGTACTTATTTTGTTTATCACGAGATATTTTTATTTATTTTTATTTTTTATTTTACTACATTATGCTCAGATTTAGTCTGATCTATTGTTTACCAGCGTGGTTGAATGGTTAAATTACTATATCACGTTGGTTTTATTTTCGAAACTGTTGGTTTATTACTGGGACAAATTTTCGGAAGGACTGCAGCAGGAAACCGGAAGAACCGACAGGTACCCTGCGGTCCTCCCGGTTTAATGTTGCGGTTCTTCCGGTTTTCTGCTGCGGTCCCTCCGACAGCTTATCTGAGTACTACTGCGGCAAATGAACCTTGTATAACTTTTCAATAACCTTGTATAATAATATTGGTTTGGTGTCAAACAATCTGAGTTTTTTTTTGTGATTTTTTTTCTTAAAAAATCCCGTTCTTCAAGCGAAAATCTAAAGCTAGTTAATTTTTTTCCTTTAGTTGGTGAGGATGCGGTCATTCAAGGGACTCATAAAAACGTCTATTCAAATGAGCAAGAAATCTAGAATTCTAGAATCAAATTTCGACGACCAGGAACTTTTGCAAGCCGTGGAAAATTATGAAGTTTGGAAACTGAGATTTTGGCCGACGACTCTAAACAGGGCCATTTGACATCTCTTTCCTCTTGAAAAAAAGTTCAGAAATGTATGGAAATTAGAAGAATGGGTCTCTCGTGCACTCAGGCAAGCCGAACAGCCCGAATTTCCACCGATTTGCTGCAGCGAAACGAGCAGACTCCATTCCTGGAGAATCTCGTGACAGGAATCTCCTCCTCATCTGCAAAAAGTTCCTGCTCAGGGATTTTGCTGAGAGATTGCTCAGAGAAATTATTGTGAATGCTGAATATTAATATCGTTCCCATTTTCTACCGCAACACCGTTATCAATGATATTTCGCATGGATTTGCTGCATTATTTCTGGAATACTTACGTATGTAGGTTACCTGCTCCCACCGTAGTTCAGTGGAAAAGAAACAAGTCCGGAAGATTATGATTACGATATCGGTGTTCGTTCACCATTTTGATTAACTTTTTCATATATGTAGGTTATTTTGTGATAGAGATACTACAGTTCATACTGTGCGTGCGTGCGCCGCGCTTGCGTGCGTGCATTAATTGCCGATACTCTAAGTGAGTGGTTAGATTCATTAGAACAGTCAAGCATCATCAAATTAATTAGAGCTGATTCTGAGTGAGCACCTAAATAGCCCTAACCTTTGGACTCCAATGAATGCCCTAGGAAAGCCCTATTGATCACCGCGCTATTTCTGAAATTCTCACGCTATTCCAGGAAATTCTCACAGTATTCCGAGAGATTCCTCCCTCCGATTGCACTATACCCGTGGATTTCATCCAGGAATGTAGCTTGACTCCGCCGTTTAGGAATTTTAGTCTCCAACGCCATAACGGCCACATTTATGTTTTTTCCTGGACGTTCATCTGAATTTCTATTTCGATGGCTTTGCATTTCCATTAGAATAATTAAGTAATATCTTTTGCAGCTTCAACTCTTGTTACTTCCAGCATTTTTATAGTAAACGACGCCTACACTTTATAGTTAGGTCCGAATAAGTATAATTAATATAATTATGCAACTTTATTATTTATTCAGGTGCTCGAGGATTGCATTGCTCTATATTTTTCGAATCTCCGAACTATTTGAAGTCGAATTTTCGAATTCAAATATATTTCATTCAATTCAAATATGTATGTATGCGCATTATTCTGACATAGGTTTACCACGCTAATGTCAGTTCCTTGAAGTATCAATTCTCCAAAACGATCAAGGATTTAATGTAAAGCGATGCCGGCAAAAGCAGGAACTTTACTGCTGTTTTTTTTTTCACAAATTTTATTTTTGAATTCGTAAATGGGTATGATGATCAGCTCACGGTAGAAATCGAGTGATTCTTGAGGCCTCATCTATTTTTCCTTATTTTTATGATTATGTTCAGTGTGTGTTGCTCTTCGTTCCCTCCTTCAGATCATAGGCAATTTATACTGAGTTTATTCTCGTCTTGTTTAATAACGCTCTGATTTTTATGTGCAAACTTATCTAGTCACTCAGATGAAAGAATTCCAGTAGATTACGAGTGCTTTCGAGTAGATTTCGCTTATTTTTCTCCGGAATATTTCCCAATTTCGCCCGAACATTACACGTAAATCTCCGGAAAATGGGCTAAATTCACTGGAATTGACCCGGATTCCGCCCGAAAAATAAGCGAGATCTCTCGGGTGTCCGATACTCTACTATCCCGACGGTGGCGCCATGAAGTAGCAGCTCCGTGGGTTTGTAGCAAAAATCTTCTTCTTCTTCTTCTTCTTCTTCTTCTTCCTAGCCTGTTTCCCATGGTTTGGGGTCGGCGTTTCTCGTGCGATTGCGCCATTTCCTTCGGTCAAACACATCACACAACGCTCCGTGGGTTTGTAGCAAAAATCTTCTTCTTCTTCTTCTTCTTCCTAGCCTGTTTCCCATGGTTTGGGGTCAGCGTTTCTCGTGCGATTGCGCCATTTCCTTCGGTCAAACACATCATCATCCTGAGCTTCAGTAACCGCATATCGTCTTCAATCCTTTCTAGCCACCGCATCTTGGGTCTTCCTCTCGGTCTGCGCCCTTCCACAGTGATGTTATGGCTTGTAGCAAAAATACTGCTCGTAAAAGAGCATTCTTGAATGTTTTGAACACCAAATCTAAAGCAACTTGCTCCACCTGAACGGAATACCCCACCATCAGTGAATCCAGTTCACTTGCTCCCTAGATTAAGTAAGTGAATTTTCCTTAACGCAACATGGAATAATTCTATTATTGGGCAAACCAGGCAATTTTTCTTGTGTTTATGGTAAGCAAAATTTGTGTTTTTTTTTTCAGACATAATCCACCTCTCAAGGCTGAAGAACAATTATTGGAAAACGAATTACCAGAAAAATAAACGAAAAATACGCGAAATCTACTGGAGTTTACACGAAGTGCACTTTCCAGAAGATTTCGCATAGTTCACGTGTAAATTCCCGTGTATATTTATTTCCGAAACAAAATACCCATAAAATAAGCGAAATCTACTGGAATTTCTCCACCTGAGCACTATAATTACGATAACAATAGTTCTAATTGTGATATTGTAATAATTAAGAATTCGTATTATAGTGGAGTTTTGAATATAATTTGTTGTTTACTGTTTTGAAAAATGTAAACTTCTTCTTCCCGCTCCTCATTTTTTAGAGATTTCCTAAAGTTATTCATTAGATAAAGTTCATCCCTAGAATTGTGACATGGGAATCGGAAGAATCATCTCCATCTCATTCCTTCCATCTCCTAAATTCACTCACAATGGACTTTTTATCGCGATGTTTTCCGTTCCCCACCCTCACAGCGCCTCTAACTATACAGCATGCACTTTCGCAAATTATGCTGTGAGAAATTCTAGGAGATGGACTAATTCTATTTAGGTTGCACTACTCAATTTAAGTCGTGTTCTAGCTAAACTCGTTCCCGACAGGGAAATTTAAGATCTTGGAGAGCGGGTGTTCCTTTTTGTTGAGCGCTTCTCTTGGAGATTAGAGCCAGCCGCTCAGGGGACTTGTCCTGGATTGATCCTCTTGCTGCAGCGGAATTTTCTGGATTTTCCGGAAAATGCCAGTTTCGTTCACTACCTTCTCCGTTTCTTATTACATCTGTCGGTGTGTGGTCATTCGTTCACTCCGTTCATTCATTCATTCATTCATTCGTTCATTTGCTTATTCATTCATTCATTCATTCATTCATTCATTCATTCATTCATTCATTCATTCATTCATTCATTCATTCATTCGTCTTCATTCATTCATTCATTCATTCATTCATTCATTCATTCATTCATTCATTCATTCATTCATTCATTCATCCAATTTATCGACGGTCGGATCGTATTTTGACGAATCCAGTGTTACATATCTTTTTTACTCTTCCCCCGCCCCCTCCCCCTCTCTCTTCATTTGTCAATTCCAACTCTCGCGATGATGGCAGCACATTAGCAGCAACTGCTGAAAATTTAGCCGAAAGTTCACTGTTTCCTGCTGCATTCTATGGGAATAAAATCGTAATAGCTATCTACCATTTTATAATGTTAATTTGCCCAGGAGCTTCCGCAGTACAATAGCAGCAGTTGCTGTGAATTATACCCCATGATTCAGGCTCGCAAATTCGTGCGCTGCGGCTGCCATTTGTTTTCTTGTTAGACCATACTTCGTGTCAAGGAACTCTTGCTGCGCAGTGTTCTAAAATGAGTTATGTTTGTCGCATTAAAAACATGCTTATCGATTCGTCAAGTGAATGGTCGTCCGTTTCTCCCACGTTCTTGCTCGTAGACCCATGGAAGTGACTTGTTTCGCGGACCGCACTGATTTATGTAGTCCTTCATATGCCCATCACAGTCGGAAATTCCACGATTTATGGCTTTCAATAAATCTTAGCCTTTGAGCAAAACACCAAGTACATACTAATTTTCGCTAGTCGCCCTCGAGTCATAATGCGGCCTGATCAATGGGACCGCGCTATTCTACCTCGGTCGCGGCTGTCGTTTCGCGTAATTTCTGAAGGGCATTGACATTGTCGTCGTTGTCCGCTATTCATCTCGTCCCGAGAGCCGCAGCACTTCTTTCAGGAGGTCCGCGGTCACGTGGGCCTGCGAGTTATTCTTAGGCTGGCAGGTGTAAAACGAGTGCTCTTGTGGCAGATTTCGCCGTTCTATTGACGCTTATCTCCTAATTCACAACATTCGTTCAGTGCTTCTACGCATACTCTTCAATTTCATCCAGCTGATTTGGCGGACAACTGTCACAAAATACAGAAACTTGGAATTGCGAGTAATAGAAAAAATCATTCATTCATTCATTCATTCATTCATTCATTCATTCATTCATTCATTCATTCATTCATTCACTCACTCACTCACTCACTCACTCACTCACTCACTCACTCATTCATTCATTCATTCATTCATTCATTCATTCATTCATTCATTCATTCATTCATTCATTCATTCATTCATTCACTCATTCATTCATTCATTCATTCACTCGTTCATTCATTCATTCATTCATTCATTCATTCATTCATCTTTCCGGTGCCGCGTACCATCTCTGGCTTCCGCGAATTCTCAAAACCATTAATTGAAACTGGGAATTTTTGTGAAACCTGTAAAAATTTATAGAAAAAATCTGGGAAACGGCTAAGAAAAAACTAATAACAACTACGTATTTTTGCATTTTTCACTTGCACTTTCTTCTTCCTCCAACACTCTTTTGACCAAAGTTTCCCTTTTTCGATATTTTTCTCATTTTTCCTATTTTTTGCATTGTGTAGTGCTTCTGATTTTTGTTTTTTTTTTATATTCATGTGACTATCTTCTCAGTTCCCATTTATTACTGTAATTCATACAATTACTTGTAGTTCCTATTATTTGTAAACTATTCCCCTTATCCTTTGTTAATGTTCTTTATTGAATCAAAAATTGTTCTTGAGCTCATGTTGTCAAAGACATCTAATTTTTCCACCGCACCCTGGCTATTGCTGAGAATATCGATCGATTTTTCCAGACCTTTGGAACCCACCTACTTGACTGAGCTTACCGATTACTGAACACTTCCTGATCTATTTTCTCCTTGTTTGTTCGATGATCATATTGATAAACATACGTAGGTTAATTTGTTCGTGTGCACATAATTTATTTCTCACAACGTCTGTGCAGTTTACAGCTGACCTTTCCAGCTGTGGCAGCGAGAGCTGGTGTTCTCGGCTTCGCTGCTTTTCCGCAAATAATCTTGTGTTTTCATAGAATTTCTTGGAGTTATTTAGTACTTGGATTTATGCAGATTTTAAGATGAAAGATCAAATTCAAGTTCTCACAAAAAATATCCGAAAAATCTGTTCCTTACTCTTCTGAGGCTGCGAAGGATAGAAGAAGTTACTAAAATCCTCTATCCTCGGTCCTTGATAGCCAGAAAAGGAATATTTGAAAATTTTCGTTCGTTGGATATCGATTTCTATAGGGTAGTAGCTATTTACCCAAAAAAATCAATTGAAATACTATTGATCTACATTTTACCTTTTGAAAAGCTTATTTTTCATATTTTATTGATTTCTTGTCATGGTGCAAGGCCTGGAAGCATCAGCTATTTATCCAGATGGTTCAACCTCGTTCTGAACACTAATTATCGACCAACACCGTTTTTCTGGAGAAATTTACAGCCAGAGCCGCTTATCAATGCCTTTTCTTCTCTGCGCTCTCATCACTTTGTGTGGTCTCTGATTCGCCCCCACGACCAGGGGGGAACCCCTGTGGTGCGCAAGCGGGCGGCCAGATTTCAAGAGTGCCGGAGCCGCAGGCGACACATCTGCGTACTGTCCGGCTCCGCCCACTTTTCCAGCGCTTCCTTTAAACCGGTTTGTACTTTTCTAGACATGTTGAGCAGATTGTGCCTGGTACATGTTTTCTCTAACGAGAGCCGGCTTGCCGCGGCGGTACTTCCGGAGCACAATGGCTGCTCGATGTCTGGGGAATCCTGTTGTTGAGCCTTTTCGCGTAGTTTCGGTGTTTGTGCGTGTCAAATTTGCTTCTACGCGGCCATTTTCATTTTTTTTTTTCGTTTAAAAAAATTTTTTTTGAAAAATTCCCGTGAAAAATACGGAGTAGCACAATTTCACTGAAAAATTCCTGTTTCACTTCCTGTTACATGTTGTTTTAACGTGCTATTCTCACGACAACTCGTCAATTCGTGTTACGTCATGTTTTTCTTCTCTCAACATGTTTGACCAATCAGGATCGTTCCAGATTGTAGGCCGCTAGTCGCGCAATGGCGTCCGTCGCAGCGTGGCTGCCGTTCGCACGCGCGGCCGCCATCGGTTGGGTGCCGATAGCTCGGCAGCCAATGCCGCAAGCACCAGTCGCGTTGCAGGTATTGATTTTATTGATTTTTTCGGTATTCCTTAACAAGTGAACATGATTTTTGACTTGTTTGACATGTTAATTTTTTTCATGACTTGTACCATTTTATACGTTTCATTCGACTTCTTTTTGATTGCCTTGCGTTAGAGCTTGTTATGCTGCAGCATGTCTGCGTCTCTAACTAGCACATTGTCTCTAGGTGCGACTCTGGTCGTCTGGCACTGCCGCGCAAAACTGGCAGAGTTTCCGGCATATTAATGTGTTGTTTTGAGGCTTGTAACGCTCTGCTTTCGCTCGCTGAATTTTTAATCCTGAATTTCCGGATATTTTCTGGGATATTTCCATTTGCCGTGGATAGTTATCTCTGGATAAAACAGTAGTGGAAAAATATACCAGTGCTGAAAAGGGACATTGCGAACAAATGA
This sequence comes from Ancylostoma ceylanicum, assembly GCA_000688135.1. Taxonomy (NCBI): domain Eukaryota; kingdom Metazoa; phylum Nematoda; class Chromadorea; order Rhabditida; family Ancylostomatidae; genus Ancylostoma; species Ancylostoma ceylanicum. The sequence goes on along the minus strand of JARK01001340.1, from coordinate 3,403,967 downwards.
TTGCTGTTCGACTGTCAGAGGCTCGAATTGAGCTTGTAATTGTCGAAAATCAATTATTGATTTATCGATTTTATAATTTGCACTGGAAGTAGCGAACAATTCATAAAGTTCCGTAGGTGATGTTTTAGAAAGAGATGACTGCCCCTAAAGATCGCATGCTAAAATTCAGATTATCGCTATTGACTACTGGCGATCGATTATTGATTTATTGATCGTTTCGATATGTTATGCCACAAGTCATTTTGCTGGTGACAGTGGATTCTCTATTGACCGTAGTATTTTTATATTATTATTATTCCATATTATTGTTCGCATAGAATATCGTTCCGGGATTCCAGTGATCTCTGCTGGTTTTTCCTCTCCGGATTTTTCATGGATTTCTCATATTTTAATGAGAATTCCTTGGTTTTCCAGCGGAATTTCCGCCAGCACCCTTCATTTTCTGTCCAAATTTCTTCCCCAAATTGAGAAATCCCATGTCAGCGCGGACTTTTCTCGCAGCGGCCTTGTTGCCATATCTTCCGCGGGCCTGTAATAATACGATAGTAATGCGGGCGCGTTATTCGACATGCGCATCAGTGATGAGGCCTGATGGCGTGTGCCGGCGGCGGCGGCGGGCCTCGACTTGTGCGCATCGCAGTGTCACTCACTCAGTAACAGCAGCGTCAGCAGCAGCAGCAGCAGTGTTTTCTCCGACGATACTCACTCGTCGCTAAACAAGGGAACGCATTAACACACACACACACACACACACACTCACTCACACGTGGACAACTGGTCCTTTTTTGGAGGGAGAATGGGATCTAGCAGGACCTGTTGAAGTCTACTATAGGGATCACTTATTGTAGGGTGGCCACGCCCACTGATGCGAACGCAGTTTTTTGTTACCGTAGATGTAACTATTTTTTGCGCTTATTTATGAACTGGTCTGCAAACGTCTTTTCGACCAGATCTATGTAAGCGAGGAAATCCATTTATACTCTGTCGCGATGTCGCTTGCCCTAGCTGACTTTCACAAGAGAAAAAAAACGAATGTGTGGTGGAGTACCTTACGAGACGAGACCAACCCATAGAAGATATGTGGAAAGGACCTGTGTCAGCATCTGGAAAAAAATAGATTTTTTTCAGGGGTTTGTCTTACGAAGCTGATAATATTCACCAAAAAATAGTTAGTTGACCTTGAAGAGATCTGTCATATGTAAAGACCAACTAGTCCACTTTCTATGAGTAAGATTTATGCCTGCTATCGAATGGGTAATTGAGATTACCCCAGGTAAACGTGTTGATACCCATGTTAACGATGACTTCAATTTGGTGGTGTTAATACGCCTACCCTGGGTAACCCCAGTCATGCATGCGGTCCCTGAATGCGTCATTGAGATTACCCATGCTAAATGAGTTGACGCCCGTGTTGTGGGTAAACTTGAGGGGTAGTCTATACGTTTATCCAGGGTAGTCTTAATTATGCATACCGCTTCTGGTGTACTGGGTCAGGCTGTCTTGTTCAAGCTCCTTATATCATGCCCCTCAACGGACTACAGAGATAATTACAGAATATTGTTTGGTTTACCTTTCCAGAGAAACCTACTCTTCCAAAAAATAATATTAAAAAATGAAAGAACAAGATTCGTGATGTTCAACTATGAAATCCTGTTTCTTCTATCAATCGCTCGTGGATTTCTTTGGTTTTAGCGATAAAAATCCGTTTATACTCGGTAATATCATACTACATCAAAGTTACATAGATTTCCTTATTTCTCATGCTACTTCGCTATTCGATTTCTCACTTGAATTCAACTAATATGATTAATTTATTTATCATTCTAATGTAAACATACATATAATATCAGAACTACACGGAAGTATTTTCAAAAAAGAGGGAAATAAGAAATTCTATAAAATTTTAAACGACCTGCTGTTTATACTTCCTTCTTTTTCGCCTTTCAGACGTACTCTATTGCACCTGTTTAGCTATGCATGCTGTTTTTCCGGCGTCATTATTCGTCAGCTCACCCTCTACGGGACCAAATTCCACTTTAAGTTCATGTTATTTCTAGTTCCACTAGTCGCGCTTTTAATTATTCACCACCACCCACTTTAGTATTAAATGACTTCCGATGCGAGTTTATGCTCCAACGCCAACAAACATGTCGATCAAAAAAGTAGCTAGTGTAAACTGAAAGTTCGTTAGGATTATGTCAAAGGAGGAAGAAAAAGCGTGGGGAACGAGGATTTTCCATACATAGAACATGACAGGGATAGTACAGGAAGCGCGTCAGTGGGTCGGCGGCGAGAAAAAGCGAAATTGCATTAGGGTCGCTTCACTGTGTGAGAGGGCGATTTTTGTTGCGTTTTGAATGAAGTTGACGAATCACTTCTGAGAGGGAGATGACAGCGTCTGGCACGACTATGAACTCATTTGTTATCTTAGGACATACTTTGCCAGCGCAAATTCTTGGAAACTATAACAAAGCGGAGCTCAAAGGGAGCTGATCGAAAGTTCTGGAAATTGAGGAGGAGTAGTTGGAAAATTCAAGCTATGGGTAATGCATTGAGGAACTTAGTATGGATCGTATTAAATTACAATGTTTTCCTAAGCTGTCCTGCTGACGGCACCTCGAGCTGAGCGATAGCAGTGACTGACTATAAACCTGATGTAGAGTTGAACGGAGCGGAAATTTTTCTATAATATAGGAGGTCGAAACTGTGTTATTTCCAAATTTTGAGCGATAAAATCCACGAAACGAGAGCCTGCAAGGTTGGCGAGCGAAGCGAGCGGGGCGAGCGAGACCTAACAATGCAGTATAGACGAAACATGATTGTATAAGTGAAGATGACCATCCACAAAGTGCTAGAACGGCAAAGCGAGTATAAGCGACAGGAGCGACATTGTGAGATAGCTCAATTTTGAGTACGTAGGGAGGTATTCGACCTATGAGTAACATTGATTCTTTTAAAGTGCAGCCAGCTAATGCGAGCGTTGTTAGCGGGTCTAATGGTGGAGCGAGTATAAGCGACAATGGCGGGATTGCGAGAACTTCTAACTTTGGATTCCTCTAGAATTTTGTACAGCGCTAGCAGCGAGCAGCGAGGCATTCGACCTACAAGTAACATTGATTTTTTTAAAGTCAGCCAGCTAATGCGGGCGTAGTTGGCGAGCCTAACGGCGAAGCAAGTATAAGCGACATGAGCGAGATTGCGAAAGAGTTCAGTTTTGAGTCGCATTTTTTGAAATTTTGCACAGCGTAAGCGCTTACAGCGATTTTGGATCCAGTAAAGCTTACTATGGCTGGAATGCGGCGCATTGAGTTTTGCGCGGGTCTAAGCCGAAGGCGAGCGAGCGAAAGAGGGAACTATGGGTATGCTAGACCTTGAATATTTGTGGTTTTTCTCCGGTTTTCGACATTTTTTGTATGATTCCCATCGAAAGGGCGTTCGGATGGCAAAATTTATGCTAAATCTGCTCCGTATCATCCACTGTTTTCTCTCTTTCTCTCTGCCCTTGCTTCTTCTCACCATTCGCCCCAACGAACAGCCTCTTCACTGGTGGTTTTTTCGCGGTGCAGTGCTCCTAAATTATATCCAGCCTAGAAAACAGCTGTCTTTGCCCATGTGCACACGACTAAAGCGTCGTCGGGCAAATGTCAGACACACATCGACTATCCGAGGGACAACCCGGAAATTCGAGACGGGCGGTCCGACGTGTGTGTGTTGTGATGGAGTCGGCAGATATTTCCCGGCTCGGATGTGAGGAAGGAGCAGCATATAAAAAGGGGTCTAAGAAGGACCCGGAAATGCGGAAGTTTCTTAGAGAGCGGGCCTGTTTGGAAAAATTTACACAATCCAGGGAAATTACCTGCGATTGTAATGTATTGGGGGAGGGTTCCGAAAATTTTTAAAGGCTAAGCCTGGGACAGAGTGCGTACGTTGACACAGGCCAAAAAAGTCATTCATTCCAGAAAAATCTAGCTCTAATTCCATTTTTTCTCTGATATCTCAACCATCTCTTGTTTTTTAATGGTGTCTATAGCGGTATCTAAAAGGGATAGAACGGTATAGCCTGTTTCAAACTCAACGATAGTCGAGTATTCGTGCACATTTCTGTTTTTCTCTGTACCCTCTCCAATATCCCCTCCCCGCTCTTTTTCTCTGTGGCGTTTCTCCAACTATCTTCCCCAGGGAAACATACTATACATCCTATTAGTAAAATATACTGAAGTAATCTTCATATTTTCTATCATTGTTTTTTATTGTTACTGTCGCACTTTTATTTATTTATTCATTTATTTCCACTACAAATTGCCAAGGGCGCAATGCTATTACCTCGTTGTTATTGGATTATTCTTAGTAGTCCACGTTTTTCACGGAGTGGAGCGTTGTACGGGGAGGGGCGGCGCAACCTAGCTCTGCGATTGGCTGGTTGCGTGAATTGACCAATCACGAAGCTTGGCCTCCCGCCCTGTCCAGGTGCGACGCTCCGCACTATATAATTCAGCATAATCATTTTAAATTTGTGCCAGGATCCTTTGGGTGGGTAATGGGTGGAGCGAAGGATGCATCAGCCAATAGCAAACGTTCGAGGACGCCTACCTTCCCCGTATAAGGGTAGTACCTTTGGATCTGTTCTGGATTGTTGGATTAAATTTTGCCAACGGTCTAGAAACAGAAATTAGGAGTGAAACAGTGCAAAACCTTAGAATTTTCGAATAAAATGAGTGTAGTGAAAACAAGTGGTAAATATTAAAAATAATTTTTTGGAATATTTTTCAAAATCCGTATGATTTCAAAATCAATTACAACAACTTCTCTCCGAGAAAAAGAGGAAATTCTCTTTCCCACATTTCAAATGCACGTTAGCATTACCCACTAGCCGTAACTTTTACCCTCATCGGGCCCAGTCACATGGTATCACCTCCTATGAGAAGAACAATTCACACAATCAGGATCAAATCAAATCCATAATATATGTGCACAATCTGCTGCTATGTCACTGCTTCTACTGTAAAACTCCACCCAGGAAGCTCATAAATTTTGTTTTTTTGCGGCGACTCCGAACCCTAGCATAAGAAAGTTCATCAGCTGGTTATCGTTGCTCAAAGTGACAGATTACGAGTCGTGCACTTTTGCACCCCGCCACATGGATAGCTCCACTCGTTCGCCATTTTATGCTAGTTATCCATGCGTTGGATAACTAGCATAAGACATGGATTCAACAGGGTAATCACGTTTTTCCTGAACGAGCATCATTGGGGAATCGTCTGCGGGCCGCAATACTACCTCTTGAAGCAGGGGCCGCCGATGCAGTGGTGGAGGATCTGAAACCCGATCCAGAAAAGTTATCATCGCAGAGCAGCCGGGACGCGAATATCCCACGGTATCTCGTAACGATGCGTCGTGATGATGGGATTTTAACGCGTTTCTATGGGAAGAAAGGGGTTCTCCAAGAATCAGTGCTGAAAAACAGAAACGTCCAGAAAAATGCAAGAACTATAAAATATACATAGCAAAGCTTGTTTTGCCACAAATAAAATCGCGAAAACAAGACATGCTTGAGTTCCAGCATTTGATTGCGATAATGGATGCGGAAATTTTTGAACTTTTCTATATCTAGTTCCCTCTGACACTGGTACATCAGTTTTTTTTTTTTGTTTTTATGAACTGAAGTTTTATAAAGTGGCTTCATTAGCAGTTTTTTGGTTACATTATTCTAAATTATTAAGACTATATAAAAGATTGAATAATTATTTTTGTTATATTATTATAATTATTGAGATTATGTGGGAGGGTTATATTTTTAACTGAAATTTTATAAAGTGATTTTATTAACAATCTATTTGATTTATATTATTTGATGTCTTCTACTACTATCCAATTCATCTTTTCATCGATCATAAGTATGTGACGTGAGGCTTTCATGAGCCGGCCTGTCGCCCGAATATGAGTGGCCAGGTCGGGATTCGAACTCGGGATCCGGAAGGGACCTGTCGTCCTAAAGTAGCGCCTTAGACCACTTGGCCATCTCGCATTCACGGGTCCCAGAGCGATCAGTACAGGTGAAAATAAACCTGAACGGAGCGTTATACCTCGAGAAGGCGGCGCAACCGAACGCTGCGATTGGCCGGCTGCGTATATTGACCAATCAGGAAGCTTGACCGTACTGCGTTTTATCGCTCCACACCATATATTCCTATTTTTCCGTTATTGTATGTACATTAGTATCTCTAGGTATCCAGATTCCAAAAAATTCATTGCCTGCCTCATAAGACATAGATTCATGAGATTTTCTGAGGTGTCCCAAAAGTTTTGGCTTTGATCTCTAATTCTACTTTTGAGAGAATTCTAATAAGTGTTGTGAGTGAATAACAGGTCCCAAAAGTTTCAAAATCTTTTCAAATTACTAAAATTCTCTCTTTTGATCCTTTTCAAGCAAATTCGTAGTTTGCCAAAGTCTAGGATTTGAAATAAATCCAAAGACTGTCCCAAATATTGGGCACCAATCGATAGAGTAGTGCAGCTTGGCAGAAAGTACGTGGATCTACATACTCAGGAAAGGTCAAAAGAACTAAATCTGAATTTGTGCATGAATTATCAGTCTTATATCGAAAGTAGGCAATTAGCAAAGTTGCGGTTATTGGCAAAGTTACGCAAAAATTATGATTAGAGCATTTTTATTGTTTGGAGCGCTGATGCGAACTGTCCCTTTCAGTGGAGTTCCTGTTGCACTGCTGCTTCATTGACAATTTGTTTGCAAAGAAGTACCTCACCACAAAAAAGCAGCCTCATCAAACGAATTCGATCCACCTTTGTGACTAGGGCATTTTTTGCGGCTGGAGCGCATATGTACATTGTCAGTGGAGAACCCGTGCGAACGTGCGCAGAGTTCGTCCATGATGGTAGCGGTCCAGAGCATACAAATACTTAGTGCACGCTTGAATTCAGCCAGCACCATCCACCAAAGAGCCGGTTGTGCGTTGGCGCGCACGCCTCATCTGGTCCCGCTGAACCGCCACGCATCAAAATATGGCATCCACTGCTCCAGCGGTGAGTTTCGCGATGAACTATCCCATATCGATCATCGATGGCTGCGTACGTGCACACACGTGTGTGACGTCAGCCGCTGTGTCAGTTGTCCGGCTAGCTATGTGTACCGCCTGAAATAACGTTAATATTACAACAGCGTCGCCGCTAGTCACAAAGTGAACTGCTGTGATATATCTTCAAAAGCGCCGATCGCTCATGGACGAGTTGTTGCGGGTTTTGGGTGGGACAGTTGTCACATTGGGGCCTTTTTCCGGTTGGGCAAGATTCTGAGGAATTTTTACTTCCTGCCTGGTGTTTATCAAAGCAGGGGGCTTTCCACCCCCCCTCCAATTTAGAAAATACCTGGGAATTTACAGAAATAACGGGGCCTGAAATAACACTTTTCTGCATGGCCATCTGAGCACCAAACCAGGTAGAAAAAAACATCCTAGGGACCAAAACTTGGGAAATATGCGAGTGAAAGTCGGAAAAAAAAATTACAGGAGAACTAGGATTTGATTTCCAGCTAATATTTTCAATAGTATTCGGTAAAAATTGCCGCAAAACATTTCCAACCGTTTTTTTCTTGCTTGAAACAGAAAACAGTAGCCAAAATGGGCAAAGCTGTGCACAGATGGGTAACTAAACCAGGTTCTAACTGTTATTTATGTTAGGCGAGAACTGGTCCCTGTTTGTGTGATACCAAGCTGGTCCTCTTTGAAATCCACGCTTCTCCGCCTCTTTTCAAGTAGCGATACGGAAAAAAATACACGGATGACTAGCTAAGCCAAAGACCGCATGTATCATTGAGATTACCCAGGGTAAACGAGCCGAAACCACGCACATTCACCCATCGTTAACATTAGCGTAGACACGTTTACCCTGGGTATTCCCAATGTTGAATCCGGGCCCAATTCCCAATTGCCCGATAGCCATATCAGGCGAGAACTGGTCCCCAGCGAAACTATTTCAGAGGCTGTGACTATCTTTATTTTTTCAAACCATGTTGGGTCTTTGAACTTTTCTTTTCTCCTTGTATGTATTCTACCCAGGGGTAAGAGACGACCTTGAATCTCGGGGACCAGTTTTCGCAGACGTTCTCAGCGAGGTAAATCACTTCATGACCGTGCAGCAGCCTCACTCATTCAATAATTTCTTTTTTTTCTGTGTTCCGTATATCACATGAGTTTACCCTCAAAATTTTCTCGAATGTTCTGGAAACGTTCGATTGTTTTGGACTTTTGATTCAATAATTTCTTTTTTTCTGTGTTCCGTACACCACGGTAATTTACCCTCAAAATTTTCTCAATTTTCAAAAATTTTATGTTACGAATAAGCCTAAGCATAACTAGAATATTTTATATTATTCATGTTGCAAAAAAAAAACAATCGCTCAAATATGATTCGACGTTACGGTAGAAGGTGAAAATGTGACGGAAAATATCCGTATTTCAATCGATTTTCCTATTCCCATGAAATTTCCCCGGAAACTCGCCCAACCCAAAATTCCCGGACAGAATCTGTTTCCCCACATTTGATCCCACTTTCAAAGGTGCAAACCGTTCAAAGGGATGTTTTTCCGAGTGCGAATGTGCTAAACGCTCATCACCGGGTTACGGTAGCAAAAACTCGTCTGTGTTTGTCATCGACGTGTAGTGCAAATAAGCGCGGACTACTGTCACATTGGCGTGTTCAATTCGCGCTCGATTCGTCGTCTCATTTCGTGCTCTCTTCCTGGGGCAAGAATTCCATTAGACAATTGTTGCCACATGCACACACCGCACACACATACATCTCTCTATTATGGTGTCAGGTTCTATGTGAAAACATCGATCGCCGGGGGGGGGGGGGGGGG
>JARK01001340.1:3359782-3385409 GCA_000688135.1 Ancylostoma ceylanicum | reverse complement strand
CCCCCCCCTCCGATCTGCGAGGAAGACCGCTTATTACCACAACGCGTATAACCCTTGCCGGAAAAATGGACGGATTCTGTGACTACAGAATCACCTTGGGACCTGAACAAGAGATACGGCAAGCGTATGCTCCAAGTGAAAGAGTGGAGTAGGTCCCGCCGCGATTGTGCGGACGCAACGCATATTCCCACACAGTATCCGCTGCTTCTGAATACTTTGCCAGGTATGCGACTGTCGCTCTGCGATGAAGCATAAACACAGCTTATAGAATTTCTTTGGTAATTATTTCCTCTAATAAATTCTCTTCGCTGCATTCTGTCTTGTATCTAGATGCGCATTAGTTTTGCTTTAAGATAATAGTGAACTTCTTTTGTAAATCGTCATCAAACCTGGTTTTTAAATGACAAACTATAATAGTGGACCCAGATATGTAGCTAGTAGAATTTATTTTTCTCCACCTCGAAATTATTGTTTTATTGTCATTTCCCTGACTTTTATAAGATTATTTTTCCCAACATCCCAACCTCTTACCCTCGTTGGATCCCAACACGTTTTACTGTTCAGCGACCTGAAAATACGGATGTGGTCCATAATGAGGCAAAACGGGGCGGGGCGTGTCTCTGTGATTGGACCATCCGACGAAGGAGCCAATCACAGAGGCATGACCCGCCCCGCTTCAAATCGCCGTGACCCATACCCGGAACATACATCGTGGACGAACTATAATGAAATATACCGTCCAAAGTTGTGCTTCAGAAACATTTCAAAATTCGTTAATTTGTTATATTAGGTAAAAAAAATGCCGTTACCGTTAATACGTTAATTCGTTACGTTAATAACGCATAGCCCTGATACCCTCTGTTGTTCTTTCACCCTATCCCGTTGCAGGGTAACTCCCACCCCCTAACTTCCTCTTTTAGAAAGGTAGACTGCTACGAAGATTTTACTCCGTCAGTGACGCGACGCGGACACTAGCGGTGCGGTAGCTTCGCCATCTCTATAATAGAGGGAATAGCTATCGATAGGTATTGCCTCGACGCACGCTTTAGTGCGTCGCGTGTTCCCGGGCCTACATTTCTGGCGGTGCCCCTGTACAGTTGTGTATAGGAGGCTTATTTTTGAAATCACGTTGAGGTTATTATTTACCGCTGGTTTGAACGACTCAAATGATGAAATTAGAATTGAATGAAATAAAAACAATAATGGGGAGATGGCTATCGATTGGTGTAGCCTCGACGCGCGCTTTAGTGCGTCGCGTGTTCCCGGGCCAACACTTCTGGCGGTGCCCCTGAGCAGTTGTGTATAGAAGTCCTGCTTCTGGAATGATGTTAAGGATCTTGCTTGCCACTGATTTTAACAACTCAGATTATTATTATTATTATTATTATTATTATTATTATTATTATTATTATTATTATTATTATTATTATTATTATTATTATTATTATGAAAGAAATTAAGATTAAATGAAATAATGTAACCATTGAAAATGAAAATAAATAAATGAGTTGAAACTTCTGGAAATTAGATTTTTTAGGATCAACTTTAATTTGAGAAGTAGTCTACCTCAAATATTCCCCATTTTCCAGGTCCACGAAACGACACCAGACGAGAAAGTGGAGCTGCACAACATTTGTGTCTCACAGCTCTAGCGCTCTATACGCTGTGTCGCCCTGTATTCTGTGCCGTTCAATGAATCTCAGACAGTGCTCCCAATTGCTCAGCGAAGTCAGAATTATGTGATGATCGAGAATTAAAATTTCTATTCATGTGTATCTTTCCTATTAAACATCTTCGAGTACGCTTCTGAGAAGAACCTCATCTTGTTCTGATCTTCAAACTGGATCAAATCTAACGTCTACTTATGTCGCGATATCGTGTCTCAGTGTTATAGGAGGATTTGAATATGCATATTTATATGACATATGAGAAGAATTATATCCAGATTATCTGTTACGGGTGAATGATTTGTTTTTCCTATTTTTCTACTTATGAATTTGCGCTCAAGGATTATATTGAATCAAAAATGAAGCGTTTTGAAAATGTGTTCAACATCTCTACGCCGAAAATTTCCAACCTTAGCCAACCCATAGGATGGTTCTACATTGGTCGTTGGCTGAGAAGGGGGCGGAGTCGAGCTCTCTGATTGGTTATTGTATAAAACATTCCGCATTTAAGGTGTGAGAGGCTTAGGTGATTACTTGATATCGTCACTACTAATAACGCTATGGTGAAGCACAAACCTTGGCTACAGTGCCATTATCTGAGGTAGTTAAATCCAAAAAAGTTTGTCACCGGAGAATACTTCAACTATGTGAAACAAGAGAATCCAGTGGTCGAGACTCAACGGAACGCGTTGCACCATACGCGACGCAGGTCGTGTTTTATGCTTGAATACTCGATAGGTTCTATTTTTTATTTATTTTAGTTTTCATTTTTCACCTTCAAAATTCATTCCACTCCACAGTAAATTCTTCTTTGATCTTGCGGAAATAATAAAATTACGGAACGGTCCACAGGGTCTAGGCCTCTGAGCTGCATTGCATGTGTCTTGGCGCTCTGATTGTCTGCGCATCCACACTTTTCATTGCTATCACCGTTCTCATTCTCGTTCATTCAAACTGCTCGCCCTTCTAACGTGTCCAAACAGGTATGGGCGTGTGCGCACAGATTTCGACTAACGGTGTTTTGCGTAGATTAGTTCGACTCTGATCGACATCCATTGCTAATAGGTAGCTCACAATCAGTGTACGATAGCAAGAACAGCTGATCGTGCTGGGACTCACTGCCAGACGCGGTGAGTGGTTCTATGGTAGATTACTCATGGCTGCGTGACGAGACGTACGCTGCTCAGCTGTGATTGGTCGATTTGCATGCGCGTCGCGGCTGCAACTCTTAAACGTATGATCAGCACTGGGGTGAAATAGACAAGTTTTCTGAGCTACGGTGTAACAGATGAACGCCATCGGAGCCGAATATTGTGAGGGGTGTCCACCGGAGTCATTTAGTGTGTCGAATTTGAAGGAAGAATCTGGATCTAAGGAGCATACACGTGCGGCGCGGTCGCGTCGCGGCGTACGTCTTGGCCGCCTCCCATTACTCATGGATGTGTAAACGTTTGTAGTGAATAGATACTGTATTCGAATATTCGGATGTTTTTGGAGTCTATTCGTTCTGAATGCAAATCGAATTTTTTTCTTCGAAAAATAAGAAGAAATCCTGGGCGCATGTGGCGCAGTGGTAAGAGGCTCGCTGCGCACGCACACGGTCGATGGTTCGACCGCGCCCATGGCCAACCAAACCATCCATCCCTCCGGGGTCGGTGAATTGGTACCAGAGGAGTCTGGACGGATTGATTAATGCCAACCACTCTATCCTTTATCCTAAGAAAAAGTCATAAACATGGGAGATTTTCAAAAAGTTTTATTAGAAACTTGTACATGTACATATGTAACAAAGAAAGTGCTAAGCATCAAAGATGGACATGGAAAAATGAATGAGATCGGTCAAAATCGCTGGGAAAGCCAGGATTGAGTGCCTTTTCCCAACTAACTTGAGCTAGTTTTCTTCTCGAAATTCCATTATCAGAATAGCAATTTCAATTTTACAAAAATGAGAAGGAGAGAGGTTACAGAAACTCTCTGCCTGTGTTTATACTTCATCACAATGCGTTAGCGCGGCAAAGGCGACAACTTGCACGACGCCACGGATAGTGAGGTTAATCACGTTCGGAGCTGAAGCAGCTCGAGGAAGAAGGAGACAAGGGCGAACCCTAATCCACAACTTCGGCGACCAATTCGTCCCATTGCGTTGCGGTTCGCGCGGTTGCGACGCGGATTCGACCCCCGCGCGACATTCGGATAAAAAAGTATGAATAGCGCGGACTTCTCGAGGATTATCTTCACTTAACACAACGCGAGCATAATATGGATATTCTCCCACACAGGACTAGCGCTCCTGAACAGTTCGCAAGTTCGCGGCAATCGCTCCTCGATGAAGTATAAACACACTTGTTGAAACGACACTTAATCTTGACTTCAAACTCACTGTATAGAATAACATAGACAAAATATACTATACATATGTAGCCCCTGTAGATGTTCATAGAACCACTAAATAAGCAAATCCTATCAAAGTAATCTCTATACATGGCAGTTATCTCTGACTGCATACTGATTAGATAGCTCGTAAGTTAACCCTGCAGGTAAGGAGTCTATGGGTGAGTATCCATGGATAAGTGGGCTGCTATTGAAGCCCAATTTTTCTACGTTGGAAAATTATCAGCGATTCGAGATCCAGTCTTTGTGTACAATATTCGTGGATAACTGCGGAACATTTGAGAAATAGTCGTTGGGAGTGGAGCTTGCGCCAGATGACCACTCATAATTAAGCTAAGGTCTATCTATACCATAGGATGGATGCATCATTGAGACTACCCAGGGTAGAAGTGTTAATACCCCTAAATTTACCCATCATTATCAATGTTGTCAACACTATTACCCAGGGTAAACTCAACGATACAGGGCTGGTATTCGTCATCGAGAATGGAGGGAGGTGCACAGTTACCACACGCTTTGAGCCTTCTTGGTAAAGACTCGGGTAAGTGTGGGCCTGTATACCCATTTGACCTCCCAGGGTAAAACGTGCAGACATCCGCGTTAACTATGGGTAAATTTGCTAGCATTAAGCGTTTACCATGGGGCCGTCTGCATTACTGAGATTACACCGGGTAAAAACACTGGCGCGTGTATTAACGATGGGTGAGTGTTAGCACGTTTACCCTGGGTGATCTCAGTGATGGATATGGCCCTGGGTAATCTGAACTATGCATGCGGCCAGTGGAAGTAGTGCTCACCACGCGTTCACTCCAAGGGGTGATAAAGACACCCGCTGAGCCTGAATGCATAACTGAGATTACCCAAGGTAAACGTGTTGATACCCCTGTTGACGATGGGTAAATTTTCAAACACGTTTACTTTAGCAATCTCAGTGATACCTGCGGCTCCTGGTAATATATACTATCAAAGGATAGATACATATAATCCGCAGGTTGGCCTCTCATAGTAATGTTTACCTGCCTCCTATAGAAAAGGGGCACAGGCAGGGGCCGCATACTTGGGTAAGATAACCCAGGGTAAACGTGTGAACACCCTCAAGTTACCCATTGTTAATATGGGCGTCAGCATGTTTACCCTAGGTGATCTCAATTATGCACCCCGGCCGAGGGACAAGTATAGACCACCTCCTTCTTCGCCTCATGGCTTTATGGTAAACTTTTCGATGAATAACAGAAAGGGTAAGCATTGGGGTAATCGTGACTACCACGGGTAGACTCAATGATGAACACCACTCCAAGGCCTGGATGTAGATTTAAGGCTAGGGCTCCCCAGGGTAAACTTGTGTATGCCCGTGCTAACGTTCGGTAAATTGGGAGGGATTGACAAGTTTACCTTGGGTAACACCAACGATGACTACCACCCCAGTGGTGTGGCTCGCGTTTCACACGCATCATTAGGATTACCAAGGGTGAACGTGTTTCTGCCTGTGCTAACGATGGGTAGGTTTAGGGGTGCTGACAGGTTTACCCTGGGTAATCCCATGCTGCCCAAGACGTCCGCATCATGCACTGTTTAGCGCAGCCTGATTCCTGCATGATGACAATGAAGCATATCTCCAATAGCATTGGCGCACACAATATGTTGTAGTCCGAGCGCACTTAGTCCTTTTGTCGGGCGACAAAATTGCTCACATTGTGGGCCGCTGAATTGAATTTGCATAAATAATCGTGGAGTAACACCTGGAACACCGTGGATAGAGGAAAAAGCTCACGTTTTTGCAACAACTCCTTTGTGCCGGCAACATTCCGTGTTGTCTTTACCTTGTGAGGCGCATTCCAAGTACGGAGCGACGCTGAAAATACCGCACAAGCCGCGATCCATGGCGGAACGTACCTAAATTAGAGAGTAGAATTTTTCGGAGGCTAGTCTCTTTTGAAAAAAAAATCATTCCTGGATCGATTGGGAATTTTAAGCTGTCAGAAGCCTTCGGGATTTCCAGCATTTTAAGAGGGCTTTGAATTCCGAGCAATCCAAAGGTTGGGACCTATTTACCCTCCTAACCCCTAATTATTTCCTTATTTCCCATATCAGGTACATTTTACTACTTCTATGAAGCATGTAATAAATCCATGCTGCCTTCCTCATCATCGAGAAAACTTAGTTAGAGCCCAGAGCCGGCAGACCAGGCCCCAGAGTGGGGAACCCAAGCTCTAGGATTCCAAACCCTTTGAGCATTCAATTTTTTGGACCCAATTCCGAGAAACCCCAAAAAACTTCTGCCGTTGAGCTACCATAGCGCCTTTTCCGCCTCACTTAGCATCGTTGAGCTCCTTACTTACCAAGTTATGAGGCTTTATTAGCATCGTAACGCGATGCTGCAATAGACAATTTACACAGAAAGTGCAAGGGACTAACTCAGCAACCAAAAATGAAAATTTTCAGGGTTTGTAGACAGTACATCTGAACCAGGTGATCTCCTTTCTAATTATTTTTCTTCGTCGGGGTCCCAGAATTCTCATCGCACAGCTACATATAAGAGCTCATGCACCAATAGTCAGGTAATAGCCCTACTGGGTAACGTAGGGGCCGTTAAGCGGACAATCAAGATCTCTGATGCGCCATTGAGGAGATGGATAATCTGATAACCATGGTCAGCAGCTGGGTATAGGTTTTCCCACGGTAAACATGCTGATGGGTACCAGGTAAAGGCTGAAACCGGGTAGCTCAATAGGTTCACCATGGGTTACCTCAATGATGCATCCAGAAATAGGATCAAAGCCTGGTCTAACACGATGTTCCAAAACATCTATCCGTCATTTTCACATTCGGATTCAGGCATTTTATCGCACAGCATTCGAAAGATGAGTAATCTCATAGTAGCACCTGGGTACAGACACCCCATATGGGTAAACATGCTGTTAGATGATAGGTAAAGGCTGAACTGGGGTGCATCAACAGGTTTAGCATGGGTAACCTCAATGATGCATCCGGGTCAAGGATTCACGTGGCTCCAGTGGTTCTTACTTAGCATTTTCGCACCATTTGTTCTGGAGGTTGAGGGTAAAAGTGCTAGCTACGTTAGTACCTCGTTAATCAAAGCTTTAAAGCGCATTTATAGGTTTCATTTCGATCTGTTGGGCCGGCATCATTGAAATGACTCGGAGTAAACGCGTCGATATTCCCAAATTTACCCATAAAATGTTTATCCTGGGTAACCCGAGCAGTGCATATCGACCCCGGTTTAGTCTCTTGCACGTTTAGTAGCAAAATTTAATCCAAACAGCAATAATGACCAACCTCTGCTTGGGTAATGTCATACCGACACAGTGACAGACATCCTGGTGGTAAGTTCTTCCGGCGACAGCACTCCAACAGGGCTAAAAGTACGAGTGACATTTTCCTGTTTATATAATATAATTTTTTAACTAATCGTTTATTTATTTATTTGATATTTTCCCATTATAAATAGGAAATGCAAAAAAATAGGAGGCAAAGATGGAAACTCCGTCTTTATTCCATGATTACCGCAGTTTTTTAATATGTGGTTAAATCCAAGGCAAAAAAAAAAGAATTTTGACAAAATTTATTCTCCAAGGGAAACCCACCATGACTAGCCTGCTGCGATGTGACGCATGGTCTAAAATTAGGAGCTACTCCACACTGTTGAGAAGCCCCTAGAGGCAACCGTGGTACAGGAGGCTGCGGCACGGGTGGAGGACGGTTGGCCAAAGTGAACGACGGCTCGGGAGAAATAACCGGAACTGAAGGGCGAATTCCCATTGACGCAGAATTGTGGCCACGAGCTGAAAGGATTCGATGGAAATTTCCGCAGAAGTCGTGATTTTCCGGGAAAACTTACGATGAACAGAAACTCGGAAAGGTGCTTGCGTGGTTCGTGTGGGCGTGACAAACTGAAATTCAGGGTTATTGATCGCAGGAGGGAGTGGTAGTGGTCCTAGCATACCTCTATGACTTTTGGCTCGAGAAAATCAACATTGCTCGGTACCACCATGTTGACCTTGGATGGTCCCACCGAGAAAGTTCGGATTAGTGATCCGATGTCTGTAATCCGGCTGATAGGAGGAAAATTATGTGAGAAGTCACTATTTACAAGGAACTCCAGGCGGCCAGTTGGATACGGACCAGTGCCGCGGCGCGACGTGGCACTCTGCCTGTCTGCTGCACTCCTCCATCAAAAATGCTCTCTGATGCACTCTGGCCAGCTCTGGCGCACCGCAGCACTGGTCCGTATCCAACTAGCCTATGGAATTTCGAGGTCTTTGTGAGGATCCCTCTTGTTTTGCATGAGACAATTGAAATAAATAAACTAATCAAACGAGTGGATACTTGCTTAATTCGTCCTAAATAAATGAACAAATAAATGAATAGATAAATAAACGAATAAATAAATAGTGCTCCATGCGGTCATAGGAAAGGGCGGGACCGCGGCGCGGGCACTCTCGTAGTCTGGTGCATCGAGGCAGCGGGCCTGCTGGGCAGAGACACAGAGGAAAAACGATACGTCGGGATTTCCCGCTGCCTCAGGAGGTGCAACAGACAACCAGAGTGCCCGCCGCGGCCCCGCCCCTTGCCAACGGCTGTTTGGAGTTCACTATAAATAAATAAATAAATAAATAAATAAATAAATAACCTCTCAGAAGGCTTTGCTACTGCCAAAGAATTTCAACCTCGACGCACCTTTGTCCGACGTTTCCTCACGACGCACTGCACTTCCATCGACGGCGAATTTCGGCAAGGCATCAACTCCCTCAGGCCAACTTTTCACCTTCTGCACAGGAATTATCTTTACACTCCAGCCTTGTGTGGGTGGTCTACAACCAGTGACATATAGTACTGAACATATGAAAGAGACACTGTTAATAATGAGTGTGCTGAAGCGTGGGAAGAAGTTCTACTCAGGAATATAAACAGGTTTTTAGTTCGGAAAATACATGGCGCAGAGAGATAGAGCGAATTCCAAACGGCCGTAGACAAGCGGCGGCGCGGCGCACTTGGACAGAGACGCAGAGGCTCCGCATGCTCGCTGTGGCTGTCTGCTTCTGCCAGAGCCCCTGTGTCTCTGCCCAAGAATGCCGCGCCGCGGTCCCGCTCCTTGTCTACGGCCGTTTGGAGGTCACTGTAGGCTCGGCTACATCATTGGAAGTATGGGTAACCTCGTACCTAATGTTAGTTTACCCAAGTTAGGGTAAAAGTTGAATTACCTGTGGGTATCAGCTGGGTAAGGTTCAAATTTTAATGCATGAGGATTTACATAGCGTGGGTAATGCTGCCCATTGATCATTAGTGATCAACTTTGTACATGCACTCACCTGCAACCATAATAAGAAGATATTACCGTGCCTATTCCAGTGGAAATAACGTTTACCACTCACTCAACGTCTGGTATACCTTACCCATCACTTTACCCCGTCATTCATGGGGCTGGGTGATAGAAGTTTGCGTGCATCACTGAGATTAACCAGGGTAAACCCGTTGACGCCCGTGCTAAAGATGGATAAGTTTTTGCGGTGTTGACGTGTTTACCTTGGGTAACCTCAATCATGCATGCGGCTCTAGGAACGTCGACACGTCTACCCTGGGTAATGGCGCACGCGGGCCTGTATTACGAAATTTTTGGTGCCTTTTCAACAGACTTGTTTACAAAATATTTTTCTTAAGTGCTGGGGCAATACCACCTTCTTGCGTGGTCTATTACTGGTGATGGCCCACTAACCAAAAGACTACTTACTACTTAGTGCTTAGTTAGTTATGATTAGTTGACGCTGATCGCATGCATAGCCAGGGCGAACAAACCTCGCCGATCGCCGGCGATAGGATCGTTCATGCGGTGGTTCCAGCAATACGCTCGTCGTTATGAAATTTCGTTTAACAATTGCCGTGCGACTTGTGTATGAATCCATGAGTTTTTTGCATCGTCGTGGATTCGACATGAACGAGCAAAATCGTCTGGAACGGTCTTGGTTTACTTGACCGTATCAGGGGATTTCTTGGAAAATCCAGCTTATTTTCCTTTAATTTACCACTGTTTTTTTTTTCTCTAAATGAGAATTAACCAGCACACTAATGGTCAACTATTGCACCACAGCAAACGAGGTTGCGCCGCGCTAGGTATGCGGCGCGACAGGCCAGGTGGGTGCTTGGTTTCTGGGGCGTTGCCAGGATTGCTGTTTTATACATAATGATATTTATAAGCGAGTGTAAGAATGTCTACTCATGAGAAAATTCGAAAAAAAAGTTAACTAGAAGCAGAGCAGCAATCCCCGCTAGCCCAACTACAACAGAGCCCAACTGGCCTGCCGCTCCACATGCGTGGTGCGGCGCGACCTCGTTTTCTGCGGTGCAAAGACGCGAAACCATCACTACAATTTCCTATTTATTCTGTGGTTCCAATATAGTGTGAAATCTGGAGATCAACGAGTTTCTAAAACTCACTTCTGTCTCCATCCAACAGATTCTCCACGAGTACGGTGTGGATCAACAGAAGCTTCCTCGGAGATGAACGACTTCGGCATCATGACACCATTACGAGGAGCATGCAGTGTACGAGCGAGTCGAATCTCTGGAAACGAATTTAAAAAATGATATACCCATTACAAATGTCTATAAACTAAAAAAATGATAATAAAAATTCTCAAGATAATTTCTCAATGTTTGTTTGGAATAGAGGAACTAGCTAGCAATCCAGCTCTCGAAATTGGAAACCAGCAATGAACATCAGGGCAGATAGTTGAAAGTTTTGGAAAACGTGGTCTATTTTCAATTCTCGACAAATCATCGCCATCCGTTCAAGATCAATACGTATCATTTACGAAATCGCCCAATGAGACCGACGCTATAGTCCAGTTCGAGTATAGCAGCGGTGATCTTGACCAGCGATTTCCCGCGAGAATCCCGATTTTTCGTGGATAGCACTAACCTTTCGTCGATTTAAATGCTTTTCAAGGAGTTTCTCTCATCACAAGAGTGAAGATAATGATTTTTCGATGTCTCAGTGTTGAATTAATACGCTGGGGCTCAGGCAGCTGATAAATATCGCCATAATAGGTAAGTTTTCACCATCAACAGTGCAGCATGACGGCGATGCAGGGGGCCATACTCCATATGGAATAATGTAGCACCCCCACAGGAACAGTATTCACTTCTACAGCGCCGGTCAATCATACTGCATTACAGAACATCGTACATCAGCTCTGCCGCACCGCACCACCGCCGCAGCGCGGCTGAGCAGTTGGGGGATGTGCTATGCTGGTCAGTATCGATGTTTTGTTTATGTTTTCGACGTTGTTTTTTATTTCATTTTTTTTTTATTTTGGAATGGAAACAAGCACACAGAAGAAAACGGTGGAAAACATATGCAAAGCATCAGTACCGATATCCATATCTTCCGGCTGCTCGTCCGCGCCGCATAGCTGGTGCGGTGCGGTACGGCAGATGGGTGCTATTCTGTGATGCAAGAATGATTGACCGGGACTGTATTTCATAAGTGTCAGTTGATTTCGATGAAATCCCTACTCTCGCTCCTTTGACAAATTATTTTACCGGTATTTTCTAACGGGTTTCACTTTGCTGCTAGCCTTTTTGGGAACTACAGCGATTTTGGTTGCTGTGGTCACGCCAATGCTGGTTTTGATACGTATCGATTTTTTTGCCTCTGACAGTGGCGTCAGCGCCAGCGACGCGCCGCTTACAATCGATATGTATCAAAACCATTGCCGTCAGAAACAACCATTAACGTTGAGGAGTACAGGCCGTTATCATGGCCAAGAATGTCAAATCATAACTTTTCTTCAAGCATTTCTCGACACACATATTCCCCTTTTTACTACAACGCTGCTTCGTTTTGCGGCATGTTTATACTTCATTTCCACTTCTACGTGTTTGTATTCTATTCTATGTACATATATTTACACTTTCAACCATTTTTTAGCGTGGATTAAATGAACACTGTCTATTTGGAGTTTGTTGCAGCCACAAAAAAACCATACCTCAAAAAACAAGAACCATGCGTAGATGTGCGGCGCGGCTACGCCAATCAATAGCTATGTAATGTATACTGCGTAGCCAGCCGCGCCGCATGCGCCCTGTACCGCCTATACCGATGTTATCAACAACTCTTGTTTTCAAGGTGGTAATTGTTATTTTCTGTTCCATTTATTTTATGTCTTTATTATGTATATTATGTATTTCAGATCATTGTTTCAAGGTCACAAGTGAACACAACCCAATTTCACACATTCAGTTACTTAGAAAATCCGGCTGCTCACCACTAGACTCATCTGTCGTCTCAGCGACGTTTTCGTTCTCATTTTGGTTATCTGGCGATTCTTCTTCGTCATAGTCGCCAATAACCACGAGGGATTCGGGCGGTTTTATTATTCTCGGATCGGGAGTTGTCCGTACACGGTGATGGATCGACTGGAAGACAAACACTTAGCATCGTGGGTGGTTTAGTAGGGAGACGATGTGCCTTGGTAGTTAACCAGTCAAAGCCTGGGCCAGGATGCATCACTGGGAGGATGGGTAACGGTCACGTTCCATGGGTTTGAGCTTGATAAAGAGAACGTCACGTATGGGTAAGCATGGTGATGGATGCCAGGTAAAGGGCAAGTTTGAGTAAGTCAGCTCATTTACCATGGGTAATCCCAATGAAGCATCCGAGCCCAGGATAAGTCTATTTTTGCCTGGTAAACTACCCATGAAACATCAACATCCAAGCATGCTCTACCTTGACAACTGTGGAATGGATGAACGGCGCCTCAGTAACCTCCTCAGGCGTTTTAACGATGAACGCTGTGCTGTCGATGCTCGGCTCGAACGGTATCAACGTCGGGAAACCACCCGGAGGAAGCGTGGTAGGAGCAGGGGTGGAGGAGAACTGCGAAGGTGGCGGAGGAGGAGGCGGAGGTGGCGGTGGAGGCGGCAGCGCCGGCACGTCCACCGAAGACCGAGCTAGCTGTGCCTGACCGTCGTGAGGAGCACCTTGTCGTGTGTCAAATTCGAACTGTGATGGAGCTGGCGACTCTGGCGGAGGTGTGAACAGCTCGAAGTTGGGCGCAGGTGCCGGATCTGGGTTAAGATGGGTAAAGATTAATGGAACAGTGTTAGAGAAACATAGGGTAACTAAAAATAGGCATCTAAACACACCTGCTCCAGAGTTATGCTTTCTGCTGACGCCACGTCGAGCATCGCCATCGTGTGCAGCAGTTTCTGAAACTGAAACCAAATCTCTAAGGAAAAGTGAGATCACTAACATATGCACATAATTAGGCACTATGTTTCTAAGGTTAGTTAGTGAGTTGTTTGGGTCACTTCCCTGAAACAGTATCCAACCATTCGTCCGTTCAAAATAACAGAAACAATCACTGAAATCTTCACAAAAATGCGGTGAAAACGACCAGCGGATCAACGAATAAGCGGACGGACGGACGGACGGACGTGGACACGGCTAAGAGACCTTGGTGCTTGTTAACAGCTAATTATTTTTCTAAGCAAGAAGACATCAACCATGGCATCACTTCAGTAAAGTAGCCCCTTAGCTCCTTATCCAACCTCGACAGATCACAAATACTCCGAGTTTTAGCTCAATTTGAGGTTCGAGACCCCAAATTTGGGAAGATCGAAGCAATGAGCCCAACAATAACCAAAGGGAAAGAATTTTGTCCAGTTCTCCGACAAAACAAAGCAAAACAGCCAGTTAGCAACAGCACTTCAAGTAAATCAGGAAATCGTATCCTGTTCGAGTAATCCATGGAAGTAATGTCGTAGAACCGCGGCAATCACAACATCAAACAAAGCGATCACTCCGGTGACTCTAACGAACGGTTTCTGGGTAGATTCCGAGTAGACTCCGAGTAAACCGAGTCCAACCCGAGCCATACAAGTGTTTCGCCCAAATTTGGAGCGAATTGATAACTTCCATCCAACATACGAAACGAGGTGGTCTGCCTTCAAGAGCTTGTTCGACTACCACATTTCTGTGCGATCTCAAACGCGGACTACTGGGCGGGAGGACGGACGGACGGGAACGATAGTCACCATTCACCTTTTAGCATGAGTAGTTTTTGTTACTCAATCTATAATTCCACTATTTCGGAGTAAACCCCTGCGTCGAATAGCCTCTTTGACTTTTTATCATCAAAAACCCAACAGCAAGAGTTGGCTATAAGCCTGCTCTATGAAACCCCAAGGACATTACTATTCGTTAGCCCATGATAGAATAATCTGAGTAAAAGCACCTAGACCTGGTGACCAGGCAATTGCCGTGGAAAAAAGCCGACTTTCCATCTAGTGGTCGGGATCGCAGCGATTCGTTTTCGCTAGTGAATCACAGCGCTTACGCCAACCGGCTTGCTCGACTAATGTGACGCAAGACGCTTACCGACGAACGTTAGCTGAGCGAACATCAAACATATGTGTAAAAATGCTTACTTGATATCTCAACACGTATACTAGTTTATTTTTAATTGTTTATCTTTATTATTATTTTTCACATAATTATAAAGATAAGATGCTCCAACAGAAGAATCCAAATAAAGTAAACTCTAACTTAACTCAGATAACTTCTATTTACTAGTGCATGATAAGAGATATATCCCATTAACTTTCTTGACCTTTCCATCTCTTGTATTCACTATGCTCATATGCGTCACTTACTCCGTAAATGTGTTCGTCATATAGAACTTCCTGTCTCATCCATATATCGTTAGTAGCACTTACTAAAATTTTTTGAAGCTGTTCTGGAAACTACTGATGAGAGGGTCTCTGACTCGGAGGCACCAAGGAAGCTGCACTTCCGGTCTACTTCAAGCCCCGAAACCGGTTAGTGTAAAAACGTAAGAGCTTAGGATTGTTGTGCTTTCACCTCCTTTGCTTTTGTGAATTAATCCTCTCATCAATCATGTTGTCTGCTCTTCAGTCGCTGGTGTTAACACCACCCTACTCATATGGTCGACAACACCTAAGGACTAAAGACAACGACAACACTAAGGAGGACATATTTACGTAAGTTTCCTTCGTTTTCATTACATGAAATAAGGTCCTTCTCACCATAGTGACGAGTTCCCGGGAGGACCTTACTTATGAACCTTTTTACCCGTGTATGGATTAGGGGACGAAACAGGCAGATAGGAGTATATTCTTTTTGAAAAAAAAAATTCTTCTTTGAATAATATAATTTTCCGCACTAGTAATCGTACATATTACTGATATTATACTTCAATTTTTCTAGCTGGGCTGAATTTGCCTTTCTGAACTTGTGCCTTTACCAGTACTCTTGAAATTAAGGATTTTTCGGACTTTGAGCCTCGTTTCAGCAGCTGCTTTGATTTTGCATACATTTTGAGAAATTAATTAGCTCAACACATGAAATACGCAAATAAACAAATAAGAAACTCACTTGGTTGTTGTTGCGTTGCACATTGCACACCCTTGCACTGCTCCGCGCACAGCGTACGCACTCTGGACGTGCAGCAGAACGCGGTGTCGATCCGTTGGCAGTCGAAGATCGCGCGTCGGAACAGATCCGTAGACGAGCCGGCTGCAACGACGGCGAGCAGCACGCTGATTACATGCATCTTCTAGAACAAACGCCTGTTGTGACCGAGACGGAACCCTTAAATCTGTTCCTCACGCTTGGAACGACGCCACGCCCAGAGCGGGTAAAAACGAAGGGTTTCATTTCGAGGGTAATGGAATTGCAAGCATGGAATGCATGGAAGCAATCAGTGATTCGTGGCGATCAATCGTGTCTTGTGACAGACTAGCAGATAACAATTCGGCTTAGACATACTCGTACAAAGAGACAACTAGTTACCAGTTCTTTGATGATTTCTTTGTGTTGCGCACCTTTGAATGAACTGTAAACAGTCATGGATAAGGCATGGACTTATGGAGAAAGGCATGGAAAACTATGACAGTCAGGGGATTATTGCTGATAAAGTAAGGAAATAGCCGAAAAATAGCCACTACTACGGGATAATCCCCATGTTTTCCATGATCAACATGCTGACAGATAATCCATATTAGCGCAAAAAACATCGGGTCACAGTGACTAACGAAATCTATCCAGTTTCCAAGCACTACTTTTGCACACGGAAATCTCACCCGAACAGAATTTACACGCTCGCCACCATGTGCTCAACCGGTTGACATGCTAGGTGTGACGCGTAGGACCACGTGTGCAACGGGTTGTGCACAAATGCACTGTCAGGCTAAGCACTGGTTCTAGACAATAAACATCGCATCGAGACATTTTTTTAAAATCGATCATGAGGGTACGGGGCGTTAAACCTGGAAAGGGCGGTGAGGTCGGTATATACGATTGGTCATTTGGGCGAATTGACCAATTGCAGAGCTCGTACGCGCCGCCCTCTCCAAGCATAATGGCCCACACCACGATTATGATACGAAAAGGAGCTCTATTGCAATAAAAATCAGCCCCAATTTTTCCTCGTCTATTTGAGGAAAAAGGAAAAGAATGAAAAAAGGAAAAAGTATCTACAAGAGTATCCTATCGCTGGAAAAATCCTCCATGAGATTCTACCTTCCGCTTTATAGTTCTCTATAGCTGGGGCCAGTGCACTTAAAACTCTCTAGTGCACTTACGACAACAAATGAATGCCCGGGAAAAACATACTCGCTCTGGAAAAGGAACACCTATTCAATTACGCCTATCAGATGAAAAAACCTCATTCATGTAAATGTAGTAGCGGTGGTCTAAAAGTACGGTGAGGGTGCGGAAGAATGAGCGAGTGAGAAGTGACCAGAAAAAATTGAGGTTGTCTGACTCGCAAGACGTTGAGGCTCGCAAAAGCTACTTTGCAGTTTGCTGCAGTTTTAATTCCACAGGATTTATTTATTTATTTTCATTGATTTAGTGTTCCTGCCATGTTTTCCACATTAGGCGTGACATGCAACATGTTTGCTGATGACACCAAAATTTATCGTGCTGTTGAAGGTGAAATACAAGATAGCAATCTTCAGCTTGCTATTGATAATGTATTTGACTGGTCAAGCAAGAATGGCTTACGTTTATCATCCCAGAAAACCCAGGTTACGTGTATCGGTCAAAAAACACTCAAAAAAGTTAAAGCAGCTTCACTAGAAAGGCCATGATTAGAAAGGAATTGATTACAACAGCATACCTAGCAGTAACATTAGGAACAAAGAATTAAACCATCGAACTCTCGAATTGAGAAGGAAAAGGAATGTGATCTACTCATGGTTTGGAAAATTCTGAAGGAAAAAGTTGGCATAAACTCAAAAAAAAAGACTTTTCCCATTAAATGTATCAGTGACGAGAGGAGATCCATACAAAATAGTCCTTGAAAAGCCAGATTCTTCATTGAGATACAACTTTTTCGTGAGCAGAGCTGGCACTGAATACCTTAGACTAGGCAAACTTTTCCATCTTCCCACGAACTTAAGCGGAGTTAGGAACTTCATCAACAGGTACCTTGAGGAGTCAAATCATGGAGGTGTTACCACTTGAACGATGATTTTCGTACTGTTTTCACTGTAAATTTGTGTTGTACATGTTTTCTTTTTTACCTTTTGTATGTATATGAGAAATCATGTAATGAAGTGTAAAGGGTAAAACACGAAACCCGGATTACTTTTTTGGACGGCGTGAAATTAGAAGTTGCGCCGGAAGTGCGGGACCTTGGCTTTGTATACGACCGCAACCTTAGCTTTTCTAGTCACTGAATGCTTCTGGTATCCAAAGGTCATTGCCGAATCTTTAATCTTTTCAAGATATTACGATCGCATGACGCTAACGTGTTGTTATTAGCATACAAAACTTATGTGCGATCATTATCAGAAACGGGTACTACTATTTTTTTCTCCATATAAAAAGAAAGATATTCGCGCTCTTGAAGGAGTTCAAAACAGCTTCACAAGAAAACTAATGCCTGCCGTATTCTGAGACTCCCAGCGGTATTGAGTGCAATAGAGTTCTCGGTCTGAAAACACTAAAATGGAGGAGAAAAAGAAATGACCTGATAATGTCGTACAAACTATTTAAAGGACTTCTACGACTTCCACCGTCTGATTTTTCCCGCGTAATTCAATCCAAAACAAGGAGAGCTCTTTTTAAAATCTCCATCACTACAGCCAGATCTCAAGTCAGGTCGAAGTTTTTCACTAATAGAATCTGCTCTAGCTTTAACAGTGTTTTACGTGCTAATGTTTTTCCTTGAAGCTCAATCTGTTCCAGGTTGTTCTCGTTTTATAGTTTTAATTATGTTCTCTTTTATCTTATGCATGTGATTCACATGCTCAATAAAGAAAGAAAGAAAGAAAGAAAGAACGTTGGGGAAACACGAATCATAGGTAAAATTCCAAGAGAGTATAAGAGATCAAGCGGAGAAGATTACGTCCGATGTTGAGCATGGGGCACCTAGTGATGGTCCTTGTACCAGGACTAGAAAAATGCAGAGGAATCGACGAGATATATGAATGTATGGATGTTCAGAAATTGATTGGGATTTCCACAGCAAACAGTTCCGCCACTGTTTATTGTTCTCTTTCCAGAGCATCTTGTTCGAGTGCTCTAGAACTAACGTTTTAACAAATGGAAAAAGTGCGGGAGTAATAGGCAATTTATCGGCCGACAACAAAGTAGAGCATGTCAATATCCACATCTGTGATATGCTCTCGTGAGCTCGGCTGAGCTCACGAGCTATTTAAAGCTGAAGAAGTCCAGGAGCAGTGCAGAGATAACGAGGATAATAACATCTCAGCAGATGTAGACTACTTAAAGCATTAGATGATTGGCAATACGTCTATTTCATGCCAGACGGAGGCAGTTGAAGAAATGACCTCCATATGCCAGCCAGCTTTTCACAGCTGTAGGCTGATCCAGTGCTGGATGATTTCGGCGATAATAACAAGGAAACGACTTTAAACAAGCAGGAAAAACGGAAGGAACATAAAAGAGAGAGGTAAAACACGGAGGAAACCAGTAGGAGCACATAGTCATGCAAAGTGAGAGAGGAGAGAGAGAGTGATACAGAAAATTTTTCTTGGAAAACATAGAAAAGAAGGGCTTGGCGCGAATTTTCGTAAAAATCCTCAAAGCCGTGAGAATAGAAAATGAGTTAAAAGCGATCCTTCTTAGCAGAAGACTACGGAAATGACTAGTGCGCTCCAATAAGAAAAGCTGACCCAATGCCACTAAATTTTTAGCAAATGTGCTCCAGTAAGAAAACGTGCTCCGTTTGCGAAAATGACGACTTGGTTTCAAGAGTTGCTACCAATAGCAAAGGAGTTATCGCTGGTGTAGATAAAATACAACAAAACTTGAAAAAAGGGAAAAACATGAGCTTTGGGAGGTAAACCTAGCAAGAGTTGCAAATGTGCTCCAGTAGCAATGAGGTGCACCAGTGGCTCCAGTAGCAATGAGGTGCACCAGTGGCAAAGACAAAAAAATCCAGAAAATGGAACCCTAGCCATTATACGTAACTGTATGCAGCCCGTGCAAACGGTTTCCATAGCGAAATATTGACAAAAATGCCATACGCGCTGTAACAACAAGTGTGATTCTACGACAGAAAACTGTAGCAAACGTGCTCCAGCGAGAAAAAGTGCCCCAATGCCAAAAATCGCGATTCCTCTCGGAAAAGTACTAGAATGCCATCGGAACCAAAGGACTGGTCGATATTGATAAACAACAGCAGTTTTCCAGGAAACTAACATTTGAGCTCTAAGAGATAAAAATGAGAAACGCTGCAAACGCGCTCCAATAGCAAGAAAGCGCTCCAGTGACAAAGCAATCAATGACCTCTGAAATGATAGTTATGACTGATGAAAAACTTACGTTATGCGCATTCCGCAAGAGAATCACGCTCGAGGAAGAAAATAGAATTTTCATAGATCATTTTAAAAAATTCGTAGAATGTAGCAAACGCGCTCCAATTACAAAATACTGCTCTACTGCTAAAGCGGTCTAAATTTCGCTAGACAGCCCAAACTACGCAGCGGATGCGTATTGCGCAACACTAGCAGCGCTAACAGACCGCTATTCCCCCGCTAAGAACCGGCTAAGAAGCTATTGGCAAGTCAAACCACTCACCAACACCTTGTGCTAGTGAAAGGCCCGCGCGATCACAGCTGAGCGATCGCGGCGGGCTGGCCCGCGGGGGCGGAGCGAGAGCGAGCTGTTGGTAGTGGCATTTGTCGGTCACACTTTTTAACACGTTTTTCACTGATGCTAAGCTGCTATTGGTGGGTATTGTGTAATTTTTACCTGTTCCGAGTGACATTGCTAAGCTGGGACGGGTTCCTTGGAAACCGGTAAACTCGTCCAACGCTAGAACTTTTGGTAGCTTTCTAAGTTTAAGGGGCAGATTAGGGTTTGTAACAGAGCGGAAAAAGCCTGTCCCACCGAATTAGGTCTTCTAAGGCTTAAATTCACCACTAATCTAGGGGTTTTGCATGGATTGTTGCAGATTTCACTCTGAGAAAATCACGGATTGAGAGAAAATACCATGGATAATGTCTGAAGACCTGGGTAATGGCCCTCAAGGCCTGTCCTCTCTTTTCTAGCTGGGGTTTTTAATAGCACTTCAGCAAATGTTCCACTGGATCTTCTGGAGTAGCAAGTTTTTCTCGTTTAAGTTGGAAAAAAACCACGACAAGCCACAATAACCATCCATCTAAATTTTTATTCCCATTTTCTTCGCTCTTTTTTTCACTGCCACTTAGTTATGGACCAAAAACTCGCCATGTCCAGAAATCTCCTCCATAAAAGGTTTTTTCTGATGTCTTTTTTCTGGATTTTCATTACACCCAGCGTGAGAATTGAAGTGTAAATACCCTAAAGGCACTGTCTCACCTGAGGGTCGATTCTAAGATTTTCACATCAGAGGAAACTTCACGCGGTGCTGATCAAAATGATATATACGATTTCCTACAATAGTGCCAAAGAACCTTTCCTTGAACGACTCCTTTTCGAAGAGTGCACGGTGCCCAATGAGGTAACTAGCACAAGGAGTTGCATTCCCATCGATCGGCATCGGCACCATCGATTGGCATCACCTGGCGTGGCGTGCCGCAACTCCGCAACGGCGTGCCGCAACTCCGCAACTCCTCGTGGTAGATGTCGCAACGGCACTACGGACTCTCCGAAATGAAACGGTTCAGAAATAGGTATTTTGGCATTTTTGTGAGCAAATATGTCAATTAAAGTGATCATCGTGGCCAGAAGATTCTTATGATGTTAGCATCTCACGATTATTCCCGACATGTAACACTGCTCCCAAGGGGAACAGTGCCTGAATTTTTCACACATTTGCTGACATGATGGAATCAAAGCAGGATTGTTACTATTTCTGTCTCTGGGACACCACTAAGTCTCATATGAGGAAAGGTAGCAGTCAAATAAAATGCTGTAGCACCGGCATAGAATCTCAAAGGATGTGACAAAGAGCCCCAAAGGTCATGGAAGAGCTTCCCGACATGATAACAGTCCCCAATCCTGGATTTCATCGAAGTTCCGTGCAGAAATGAAAACGTAAAGAGCTCTGAGTGTTTTCAAATGTCTTTTGAAAGAAGGCTCAGGCCTTCTGAAGCCTCAAAAACATATGTGTCCAGTTGCTTCATCTTACTGGGCGACATTCTAGAATCCTGAAGATCCGGGAAGAATCCTGGGAAACTACTATCGTTGGAAGAAGCAGCTCGGATTTGAAAGCGCTATTTTCCGAGCCAAGAACACTTTTCAATGTTCGTACGAATCTTTGTGTTAAACGACACACGGTAATCGTTAGATTTGTTTGTCTTTATCGGCCAATGTTTCAACTAAATCTTCTTTTTCGAAGATTGGAAGGACTGGACAGCTCATGCATAGACTGCACGAGACCAAGGGCATCAGCAAGTCAGGTCAAAAGCTGAAACTTCATTTTTTAGGCAGCAAAAAGCCCGCGAAAGGAGTGTAAACCCTGGATCGCCCCATTTTTGCGACTATATATGATTTCTATGTTCTTATGCCACACACCTGGGCATTATTTAGATATGATTTCTATGTTCTTATGCCACTTTCTCATCTTTTTTCTTATCTGGCGACTAAGTTCTCCAGTAGTTCAACGGAACAAGAAAAAACTGAAAACCGACTATGATCAGGAAATCGGTGAAAGAGTATCGAGTATGTATCCTCACAATGAAAGAAATTAGAAAAGTTGAAATGGAACAACAGAGGTGTCAGCCATAAAGGTACCTACTCATGAAAATCAAAACTTTCTCCGACGCAACCTATTCAACGAATATAACTTTGTTTCAATAGAAAACAACACACGATTACCGAAAAAAATTAGAAAAAAAGTAAAAAAAAACAGTAAAAATACGGCCGATGCAAAAATAACTGGTGGTTTTAGTGACATGAATTAAGTGGAAAAAAGATCACCCAAAACATAATGGACTCGAAAATAACGGAGAGAGGAGAATGACCGATGGGAACTAACATTTTCACCTTATATCAGCAGGCATGGCGAAGTGATCTATGGTAAATCAGTCTCAGGCGGTACCTGTTACACCGTCACGAGCCAAGGGCAGCACCATGCGTAGGAAAACTATGACTTCTGAGGACTTACTATGGACTTTTACGGATGCTGATCAGTCATGGTGTGCCCTATCAGGATGTAAAGTAGTAATTGAAACTTGAACTTGACCTATGGGTGTTACTTTCGTTGAAAATGAGCGGAAATGTGGGGTGCACAGCACTTGGAGTTCACAAATAAGCAGTAATATCACTCATTATTGGGACAGATAGTGGTAACTGGTTTGTTCTATCTGGAACTTGGTCATTTGTTTTTATTGCTATTTGCTAGCCAGCCACTCTCCATGGAGAAATCCTTGAAAAATACCCCGACGTGAAACCGGAAACGAAGATCTGTTTGCTGCGTCAAGCAAGGACTACTGCCTATTTGACCATCACTAGTTGAGCAGCCGGTTGGCTTCAAACATCGCAAAGAAAACCAGATCATCTGGCTACTCTGTGCCATTCCTGCAAGGAGATGTTTGCCAGCCACCAATCCCTGCAATCCAGTGAAACTAACTCGTTGTGAGGAGTGAATGGCTGTGATCGGTGGGCGATTAGACAACCAGCCGCACTCGCTCGGAGCGATGTTTTCAGGGTAAAATTCGGAAGTTTACCAACAGCTGGTCCGAAAAGTCGGTGGCGACAGACTGGTCAAAGCGGCCGCGTGAGGTGGTCGTGACCAGGTGGATGCTATTTGCGATGATGAGGTCTGCGGTTAGTAAATAGTGTGTTCATCGCCGCGCTATTCAGTGCCACCGAGGAAGTTTTGGGGAAGGTTTTTGTGTGGCTATGGCTTGGAATAGCGATGCTTAAAATGAACTGAATTCTTACTTATGTAGCGTTTCTTTGCAGGTGTTCGCCACAAACTTAGATAGGCTGCTTCTTGGGGGAGAGAGGGGGGGTCCACGACTTCTCAGGGATTCCTTCGACTACACGGGTGCTTCGGTACTTTTAGGAAAACCATGGAAGAACGAAAATAGATAAGTTCACTCTTTTTCTTGAGGGGAAGGCATCACATTTCGCAAATCATAGCTGTCAAATCTTGCAAAACTGTGGCGATAACCATAAAAATAGGTGTCCTGAGAAAACGTCCTTACGTCGTCAAAAATCTAAAAGCCGTATAGAAAAAGTGTATGCAAGAATAGGTATTGTCCAAATTTGTTCTTTGCCGGTGTTGAGACCTGACTTCTGAACTTTTTCTCACACTTGGAAATATTTGAACATCACAATTTAAAGTTTAAATGAGTGGTTGGATCCACACAGCTACAGCTCCACTAGCATAGATCAACTTGAAGGGGTTTGTTGGCCTAGTGAGACTACAATAGTATCAGCATCATGGGATCCGAACAAATAAAATCTAAAGAGTTCAAACAAACCAAACACACTAAAGAGATGGCAGAGTTTCTACAACAGTGAAGTGGTGAGAGATTGACTCTGAACAGCTTCATGGAGTTCCTCATTACAGTTGTGGGGAAATAACAGGCCTGAGGACATGGGCTACGACCTGATTAGCGAGCCAACCTTTACGTCGTGGGTTTGTTGATATTACGCCATGTGTCAAAGACGGGGTAATTCGTTGATGTTAATGAGTCCACCCTGGGTAACCTCAATTATGGGTTTCGGTCCAACTGGTTCTATCGGTCAACATCTCATGAATCTTTACAATGGACCAAACTCCCCTTTGTTGGCAACATGTCAACGTCTCAGGAAGTACACCAAGCACTCGACTGAAATCGGGTAAATTGGTATAGTTGGTTCGATTAAAAATTAAGGAATGGACTCGAACGTTCGAATATTCGCGATAGAAAGCCCTACAGTTTTCTATATATAATATTTCCTCAAGAACTGTATTGTCCTTACTTAGTCGAACATATAGACTCTCGACTAACTCGAATGTGCAGGCTAGAATATGTTTATGTAGCGTTATTCTATCATAACGGTGCCATGATCGGAAGTTCCAGAGAGAATCCTGGAAATTCTTCGCTTTGAAAATTTTCAGCCCGATGAATAAATAATAAAGGTATACAAGGTGTGTAATGTCAGTATAACATGCTGATTTTCAAAGTGAAAGTGTTTTTTTTTTCGAGAAAGACGTGGAAAGGAAAGTGTTCTAAGAAAGTTCCTGGAAAACGCAGCGAGCAGTTTCTTTCCTATTTCCTTTCAGAATAAATGATGCTAAAAATTCCGGATGCTAGGTATTTTTGAGAGACTTATGCAAGTTTTACATACTTTTTACATACATTTTGCAGCTACGTATTTTTGTAAATCTCCCGGGAAGCATGGATGAAAATATCATGATGGAATCAGAAGCCAGGATAATTTCCTTCAAGTTGACAGCACAACATTTTCACCTTTTCTGGGAGACCCATCAAAAAACTGGGCAAAAATTGTTTTCACAGGCTTCCCATGTTCAAAAGGCTATGATCTTTGAGCATCCCACGCATAAATCACGTAACCCAAGCGAAAGCTCGAGATAAAATCGTAAATGCGTGGCATTCCTGCGGCGGAAGCAATCCGACGCGACCTTATAGCCAGTTTTGCCGTATGATTCAAGCTAAACACATTAAACAGCACTGTAAGGTCTTATCCATGGGGCAAAAACGCTGCTTACATGGGATCGAATTAAATGTTGTAACTTCTGAAATGAACTATAGCCGTCGTTAAGGGCATGAGATTGGAAATAGCCAGTAAGACGACAATAGAGACGTGAGACGATGTGAATACTCTCTGCTTCGCAAGAAACTGGTATGGGTGTAGACAGAAGACACTGGCATTCCCGTGCAGCGATGCCATTCTCTGTGGCTGGATTTATATGGGCTGTAGGTAGGTGGCAATTTAACGCAAAGTTCCAGTTCCAAGGCGATGTGACTCATCTAGCAGAAGTCTCGCTTCACCTTCGTATAGAACGAGATGCAGAGTGGGACGATGTCAGCGCAAGTGGATGACACCTCAGACATTCCAAGCATGTCGACTACTTGCCAACGGGGGGGGGGGGGGGGTAAGGGGGATTTGGGGG
>JARK01001340.1:3332598-3357458 GCA_000688135.1 Ancylostoma ceylanicum | reverse complement strand
GCCCCCCCCCCCCCCCGAGTAATCCACAAATTTCCATCGGCTCGTTTCCCCTACAAGGGTTAATCGAGGATGGATAACTCAGAACACAATTTACTAGCACTGCAGCTTGTACCTAGTTCACGTACATTTTCCTTTCTTTCAAGCGCTGAAATCTCAACTTCGCCTTTCATACGATTATATCGACAAACACAAGTCAGTACGCTGGTCGTGCTGAAAATCTACAACTTCTTGGCTTACCCTGGTTGGTGACAAGTGCTAAAGAAATCTTTTTGTTCAGCTTCCACGCAAAGGAACAGTACTACTTATGCCGAGTCCTTCACGTCATATGTTTTTTGTTTATATATGGTTTGATAATCTATCATTTATTGATCACGCAATTTGTCGTGGTGAACGTTGTCACCATCCTCTTTTTTATCCATTCTGCTGTGTACATGCTAAGAGAGCTGATCAACACTCTATACCTTGAAAATTCTCTTTGTATCTGTTCATATAAAAGTGAAGGTTTGTATTTAAGTATGTGTGTATGCATGATGTATATATGTAAAGAATAGAAATCACGGAGGATCAACCGATCGGGACCAAACTTCGCACACACATCTTTCATGGGCAGGCGGAGGTTTTAGTTTACTTTCGAATGGGAATTATCGATTGATTACTCGATAATATCGATTTTAATGATTTTTCGCTCTTTCTACCCAGGGACTGGCAAATACATGCCTATCAGTGGCGGACACAGGGGGAGGGGGGGGGGCGCCCCCCGAGAATTTTTAAAATATTGATTATTGATTATTTATTATCAAAATTAATATTTTCATTAATTTTATTTTCCGTCCGGGTCCCGGCGGAGACCCCAATTTTTTTCCCACGCCCCCCCCCCTCCCGCCCACTTTCTGCTTCCTTCACTGATGCCTACTGAGGTTACTTAAAGGCAGCACCCACGGAAACTTTCGCCTCTCATATTTTCACATTCTCAGAAACTTTAGTACATCCCAAACAGTTCACCCACAACAAGAGCTGCGAAAATGGCCTACGTTCAGCTCAGTAACCAGTACTTCTGCGTGACGGCGAACACTTTTGACGAGTTTGCCGCCCGTTAAGCAGAGTGCGTTTCGTGGAGCGACGTGGAATCAGCTGTTTCGCTGCAATCCCAGATCCCCAAATCACTAGTTTTTCTTTCACTGCGAGTCATTCTCGTGATTTTCCACATATTTTTTATTGTTTTCATGCATCACTAACGTTTTCTACGCGCATTCAATGGTGTTCATCCCTGCTTGGTTAATTTAGGGCTAGTTTTGTCAAAATTTGAATTTTAAGCCATTTCTCCTCCATTAGAGCATTCCATGGAGTTTTCATTTTCCAATGTTCCTTTTCTTACTCGCCACACATTTTCCAATGGGTATTTCTTCTGATGAATTGCAAAAAAGGCTGTATCTAAGACCAAAATCCTGTATGCACGAAAATCCATAGGATAAAAGAGAAGGCATTATCGATCATTTGATATCGGCCCTCGTCCCCTGTCCTGAGCAACTCGACCACTCCTCTTGCCCATAACCTAAATATCAGCTCCTAATGAGGACATTCTTGGCGTTCCTGGAAAGTTTTAGCTTTATGGAAACGTTAAGCAGACCCGATACATCAAGTATATGCTAAAATCTTTGAGCGGAAAATTTCTGTGGGTGCTGCCTTTAATACGTTGAACATGAATATGACAATTAATTTGGGCGAAGATATTGATTTACTGATTTTATCGATTTTTTCCACTTTTGCTCGGGGACGGACAGGGACATGTTCATTGGGATTCCCCGATGTGCTAAGCACGAATACAATTATTATCTGTATATATAAAAATGAATGTCTGTATGTATGTGTGTGTATGTGTGTGTGTATGTGTATGTATGTTCCGAATAGAAATCGCGGAGAGTTAACCAATCGGGACCAAACTTTGCACACATATACAACTCGGGCCGGCGGAGGTTTTAGGCTACCTTAGGTTATCGATTGATTATCGATTTATCGATTTTATTGATTTTTCGCAATTTTCGCCCACGGGTCGGTGAGGACATGTCTACTGGGGTTATCGAATACGCTGAGCACGAATATGACAACCGTTTTGCGTCAATTATCGATTTATCGATTTTATTGATTTTTCGCAATTTTTGCCCACGGGTCAGTGAGGACATGTCTGCTGGGGTTGTCGAATACGCTGAGTACGAATATGACAACCGTTTTGCGCCGAGTATTGATTTATCGATTTTATTGACTTTTCGCAATTTTTGCCCACGGGTCGGTGAGGACATGTCTACTAGGGTTATCGAATGCGCTGAGCACGAATATGACAATCATTTTGCACCAATTTGATTAATTTTTTATACCGGTTATTTTGTTCCCGTGCGGAGGTGACGAAAGGGCTACCGAGAATACTCAACATGATGGTCATCGAAATTTTCGTGGACAGTTCGAGTGAATGTATAAGTATCAATAACTATCCGCATCAGTGTGAAAAGCCGGGGGTAGAGAACTCCCGAGCGAAGCCGGGTATACCGTCTAGTTATTTTATACAATTACATTATACGACAATTATTTTATACTACGTTATCGATTAATTGAATTTATCGATTTTTCACTTTTGATTAGGTGAGAAAAATGTTACCGAGGTCGTTTAACATAGTGACCACCCAAATAATGTGTACTTCAAATGGATGCATTTGTATCCTGATTATTCGCATCAGTACGAAAGCCCGGAGTGGTAAAATTCCCGAGCGAAACCAGGTATGCCGTCTAGTCTCAAATAAAAGGCAGAGGGAAAATCGAATGCTGAAAACCAGGTACAGCAAAGAATCGAGAACTGTCCGCGAATCGCTCGACTGTGCTGTATTGTTTTCCGTAACGTCATCATGGGCACAAGCTTCATGTGACTGATATTAAAGTTGAAGAGGCGGCAACACTGTGCATTTCATACAACAAGTGATGAGACATGCTATGCTGACCCTCTTCTTACCTCTTTCCTCACATAAGAACCGAATTTCTTTATTGTTTCAAATATTTTAATTTTTAATAGATTTTTCTCACAAAAATTAGTTAAAAATCGTCATTGTACGGTTGTCATAGCACTGATTTTCCGTGTTAATGAGTTAGAGCAGGACCTTTTCATCTCTAAAACATACAGTTGACAGATTCTTTTTTTGTTTTCTTCATTCTTTGTCATATCAACAGCAGACGACGTATGGTACTTCTACACGATGAGCAATGACTTTCCCAACAATTCACAGTCCGGACCAATAAATATACAATTTAGTATTCATGTATGTATGTGAATACGTCGTTTTACTACGCAGTTTCCACGCGCAGTGGGGCATTCCTGCCACTATCTCGCGGTTCCCTCCAGACAGTAATCCTTATAGATAAAACCGTTATAGACAACGCTACTACGTAGTAGGCGCAAATTTGTTTAATGAGATCAAAAATCACCAGCTGTCCTGCTCCTGATAAGGACAGGCTGGGCGGCGACGGTTTTATGAGGTACTAAATTTCTTCTCATGGATTCAGGCCAAGCATTCCACATTTTTTGGCCTTCCCTTCTCCGATTTCTGCTAGGGTTACGTATGCGACCACAGAATCATTGAATTACGGTGGATCTTGCATTATTTACAGGTTTTGCTTGAAGATTATCGCATTCCTCAATCATTGCTGAACTTCGGAAATGATGGCGGTGAGTTTTACATTCGAAAAGGAAAAATTACCTCAGCCCACCTGGTTTTTGTATCCATACTCTTCTACTCGGATTTTACTTTTTTTCCTTTTGAGAAGGCCGCTTATTCTGGAAACTTCTTCCTAGCAAATAAATAAATGAATAAATAAATGAATAAATAAATAAATAAATAAATATACAGGTCAAAACTTCAAGTTTTTCATTGAGGCTCGGCTTTGGACCATGATATCATTGGTCCAAGGCTTTCAATCAGCCATCTTCAACCTTTGACCCGTCTAATGCCCATGGTCTGTCCACATATGTACTGTCCTAAGGCCTATTCAACACTGAGATTACCCAGGGTAAATACAGTAACAAGCCACAAATTCACGTGCATATTGCTAACGCGGGCGTCAAACCGTTTACCTCGGGTAACCTCAATGATGCAGTCTCTAGATGGATCATTGGGTTTACCCAGAGCTGACATGCATTACTGAGCATTCCCATGGTAAACCTGCCAAGGTGCCGAAACTACAGGGATGAATTTGGGGACGTCAACGTATTTACCCAGGATAATCTCAGTGATGCATGGCTGGCCCTGGATAAACGTCTTGACGCCCATAATGACGGTTAACGAGTGGCGAATTTAGGGGGTGTCAACACGATTACCCCGGGCAGCCTCAATGATACAAGCCCTAGAAGCATCAATCAGATTACCCAGGGTCGGCGTGCATCATACAGACTACCCATAGTAGACGTGCTAACAAGGTACGTGGGTAAATCTTGGGACGTTAACACATTTACCTCGGTTAATCTCAGTGATGCATGCATGGCCCAGGGTGAACGTCGTGACGCCCATTTTAACTATTAATGGGAGGGGGGGGGTTAATTTAAGGGGTGTTGCCACGTTTACACTGGGTAACTTCAATGATGTAGGATCTAGATGGATCATTGGGTTTACCCAGGGCCGACATGCATTATTGAGCATGCTGAGGGTAAACCTGCCAACGCGTGCAAACTACTGGTTTAAATTAGGGGACTGTAACGTGTTTACCCTATGTAATTTCAGTAATGCAGACACAGGGTAAGCGTGTTGATGCTCCTTTCGAAGGTAGGGAAATTCAGTGTTATCACGTTCATCCCTCCCCTTCCCCTTGTCCCACCTTGAGGAGAAGCGCTCACGTGTCAGCATTTCTCATAACTCCGCATTCTAGAAGCTCCTTTTTTCTAAAAGGTAGGGCTTTCAAATCCTACTTCTGTATCTACAAGACTTCCGATAGTCTTCTGACAGTGTACAGCAGCACAAGTTCTTCATCTATGAAACCCGATAGTTGCATTGGAAGCAATGACGAACATCTTTTTTGGTTTCTTCTGGAGCTGTTAAATATTTACAATGAATTATTCTGTGGTTGCACACAGTACCATTGCTCAGGCAACCAGGTTATTCAAGTCTCCATCGCTGCGATGCTGGTAATAGTAAAGAAGTAAGTGTTGAATATCAAATGCTCATAAAACCTACGACTTCTTACATTTTTCCTGGAGCCTTTGTTTTTCCTTTGTTTTTATTTTTTTTCTGTCCGTGAAAGTTTTCTGCGTTCGTTTGTCAGCAATCGCAGAGTAACCTCCAGAACAAACTTCCTGAAGCTTGCCAACAACTAGTAAAGCCAATGACCGACCAGTTCGCAAGTTGTCGGCGAGCTTCGGGCCGACAACTTGTCGACGAGAAGAAACGAAAGCAAGTTGTCAGCAAGTTTTAGGTCTGGCAAGTTTCAGATGCAATCAGATAACTTGTTCTGGAGGCTCTGAATAATCAGAATAATTGAACACAAAACTGCATGGGTGAGAATATTATAAGTAAAAACGGAGATAAAAATTTATAAAAATTTGGTGAAAATATTACTAGTCGCAAAAAAATAATAGTATTACCCATAAATAGAGGCTGCTTAACATTGCTGGATTAGAATTCCGCATAATGACTGCAAAACTGACCTGCAAAAGCTAGATCTCTACTGAGAACCCCAAAAACAAGTTGCACCCCACCTTTGCCCATAAATCAACTTGCAGACAACCTCATAACTAGCACACCACTGTCAACAAGTTTCACATCATC
This sequence comes from Ancylostoma ceylanicum, assembly GCA_000688135.1. NCBI lineage: Eukaryota > Metazoa > Nematoda > Chromadorea > Rhabditida > Ancylostomatidae > Ancylostoma > Ancylostoma ceylanicum. The sequence goes on along the minus strand of JARK01001340.1, from coordinate 3,351,660 downwards.
ATGCCAGCAAGAACAGCTTTTCTTTCGACCTCCCTCCCAACAACTTGTAGACAGAAAGGAAACAAAACGAGTTGTCGACTACTTTCTCACAAGAACAACTTGCCACCAAGCTCTTTGGTTGCAAAGGTTGTCGTCAAGTTGTCATTCAGCCGAACAGATTGCTGACGAGGAATAATCGAGGCAAGTTGCAGACTAGTTTCCTCACCCGCATAATGCAGTGATTATTGTGATACATTCGAAAAAAATGTCTTCAACGAACTCGTAGGCCGACAAGTTGCTAGCAAGAAAATCCGAGTGTGATTTCTGGTCCGCTTCGTATGGCTTACAAGTTGTCAGAAAAGAAGACAAAAACCAGTTGTCAATAAGCTTTGGAGCCGACAACTTCCCGACAAGAAAGAGTGAAGGCAAGTTGTCGACGAGCTTCGCGGTGAGAAGGTTTCACATGGGATCAGGAACTTGCTCGTCAAATGCTTGTCAGCAAGTTGTTCTAGGGGATTCCGGGTAGTCACTGCTTGGCCTAAGGCCTGCGGAATCACCTGCACTGGTCTCCACGCGGACCTTTAAGTCCTAGAGTGAACCCTGCGGTATATCCTACATCCTTCGCTCAGCTTATATAAACCCGTTCTGTTTTCTCCAAAAGGTTCCTTACTTTCCCACGGAAAACTGCTGCAGCTTCTGATCGATGACGTAATCGCGAAATATTCAAAACTTCGCTTGCGGCCCGCTGCGAAACCGGTTCCCATTGCGGCGCTATCAGCTGGCTGATGCCGCGTTTTTATCACGTATACCTGGTATATGTAGTTTTGGTGGAATTTCTGGTTCAGATACACTTTTTCGCCTTTTCCATTTACCTTCTTTGTGGTGTACCTGAAACTACACGGTCTGTTCCAGACATTTCTGAACTTCCATTACGGATCCGGCACTAGTGAGGTTGTTAGTTACAGGAAGAAGTTCTTTGTCTCCTGAGGTTTGTCCACCGCTCCTCATAAAGGGGTGCCATGATATCTACGAAACGGCGTCGTTCAGCTGAGGTGCTTAGGTGAAGGGCAATGCAACCTGTTCAGCGTATGCGTTTCCCTTGTCTCTCAGCTTTGGGTTACCTTTCTTGCCGATAGTACAGTATATGGCGTATCAAACAATTCGTGGATTCAAGCGGCCTGATACTAACCTTCATTGAACTGCCGCGATTTCTCTGTTTTTCTCTTTCTCTCTCTCCCACTTTCTTCCTCTCTCTGACCCTCTAATTCTCTCATATCTACGAAACGTACTATCCACTTATCTTTGTGTAGTTTGTTTTAAATGCGAAGACGGTTGGCTAATCGTGTACATTACTTACCTTTCTCTTCACCCTCTGCAATTTCTGCACACTTTTCTTCGTTTTTTTTTCTCTCTGACATCTTTCCAGCTTTCTTCTTCAGTGAAATTGGCTCAATACCGTTTATGCGAGAGAACTGAATTGTTTTTAAAATATTCGAACTCCGGATGACTTGAAAATCAAAGAATTTCAAACACAAGTGCAATTATTGATTTCTTCCTAAAATATGCCTCCAAATCATAACGAATTGTTCGAATATTGCACTCTATAGGTTATCCGAATGATTGATTCGGAAATGTTAGAATGAATCTATTCTCGAAAAAGTAGAACGATGGATTGTCTCAATTTCCTATTTTCCTTGGAGATGGAACGAGCGAATAGTTCGAATATTCAAAATTTTAGTCGGATATATAATATTTGACTTGGCTACAGGAATAGTGTTGTTTTCACTATGTGTTTGCTTTTCTAGTCTCGATCCCTCTCTATTTTTCAGAAAACCATAGAGATGGCTGCTTGTGAGAAAGTCTAAATCTTCTCTTTCTTCCTTTCTTTCCTTCTTTCTTTCTTCCTCTTTTCTACCCTTCTTTCTTCATTTCTCCGTCTCGCCTTGCGAAGCGACGTATTTTTGTAAACATTTTCTCACACAAGAATACACTTTCTGCCTTTTACTTTCAGAACTAACGCTGTAACAACTAAATGGTTTTCTGTTTTTGTCGATTCCGAAAACGTTTGTCATTTCGTTGATGTGCACGTCCATCAGAATCCAATGCATTCCAGTTTTCTACTACCTGATAGTATCAATCCTCGCCAAGTAGCTTAAGAACCCTGGAACACTTCTTGCTTTTCCTTGAAATCTTAGCAGATCGTTTCTACACACGAGCAAAAGCTTGTTATTTTTTCCATCCCCTTAATTTCTGGAAGCATTGATGTTACCCGATTCATTTTCCTGCTTCGAAATATGTCTGATGTTTTTCATGGATATTGATCTCTACCTACTAAGTGTATTGAACAAACTTTTTGTTAATACGTTCATTCAAAAAATCTGTCAGTTGAAATGTGTCTTTGTCTGTTTAATCCTGACATGTTGATTATATGTGAGGAAACACGTCTTCACCTGATTGTACAGTTAGTGAAGCGCAAATGTGACCAAAGGCTGTACTGAAGTCCGGCATTAGCCGGATGTTCAGATTGGTCTTATGTATACACTTAACTTTATGCCTCTTATGAAAGTCCTGAAAATGATTAATATGAGTAATGGCCTTCTAGCGCTCTCTACCACAACGATGAACTGGTTTTGATCCTAAATACTGTGGCGTTCACATGCACTGCATAGGGCAGTATCAATCACATCATTACAGATTGCCCTATAAAGTCGCAGCACAGCCGTGCAACGCCGCTAAATGGTCATTTGAACTTCGCGCGTTCTCGGGCTACCAATCAATATTATATTGCACGGATTTTACGTGTTTAATTAGCTGTTTCTTGCCGTCTCAGCGATCCTAAGTGGTAAGTGATTTAAGCTGTTTTTTTTTCAGTTTTCCGGAGATTTCCACACATTTTTTGCCAGGATCAGTTTCCGAGTTTTGTCCTAGTGGGAATATTTATGAGTGTTCAATTAAGAAAATAATTTTCATCGAATTTGGTAATTATTCCTAAAAACTTCAAGAATAGGCGGAGCATAAGTCGTGGTGGGCGTGGCTTGCCATCTTATAGTAGTATTATCCCGCTCCCTTTGATGACTACCTAATTTTGTCCCGAATCCTCTAGAGTAGGCCCAGTGGGCGTGGCTTATCCTCTATTTAGACTTCTTCGTCCTTTGTTATTGCTTTATTCGTGATGTATGGTGTCGTGATGTGCGCTGCACGCAGTGTCAAATTTTTATAAAGGGGCGTGACTTAATTTCACTTTTTCCTCATTCATTGAAGATGTCAGTCATTGCACTTTTTCCCAGTCGCACCGTGCGCGCTGCTAAATCACGCCATTCGCAGTTCGCAGCGGACATTTTTAGTCCTTTGCAAATTATGGCCATCACCTTTCTCACTGGTTGGGTAATGTTACCCATGTGGGCGTGGTTACACTACAAAATTAGTTACCCCCCCCCTAACATTAGATGTAGTTGGACAGCAGCTTTTTATATCAAGACACGCCCCAAAAACACATGAATTCATTGATTGAGACTCGCTCGAACGCGCCGCACAACATGCTACGTGGCACTCTCACTGTCTGCGCATCCACACATTTCACTGATATCACCGACCTCTAATTCTCGTCTTATTCTTCAGCTTCCTGTCCTGACCTGTCCAAACAGGTGGTGAGGCGCCTTCGGGCAGGTCCTGACCAGTAGGATCTCCTGTCCAGCTCATATGAAAGAGACTTTGTAGCTAGGCCACGCCCACAGCGGCTTATTCCCAGGGGATATCAACGTCAGGGGTGGGAATTTTTGAAAAATCATTCATGATATAGAATAGTCACTATTATTCAATTTTATAATTCAATTAACCGGAAATATTAACTGCTTAATATTACAATTCATATTTTTATTATTTTTATCTTCTATCTGGGTCACCAAAACGACGAAGACCCCTATTTTTCCCACGCCCTACCTCCTGCCCACTTCCTGCGTCCGCCACTGCAACCTGCTAAGGAACTTCTCCCAACGATATTCTGAAATCCGAGCTTATTTGAGGCTTTATCAAGGAATCGATTTATTGATTTTCTAGTGTATCAGATATAACGCGACTGGGCCTGTCTCGGAAATGTCTATGACGCCAAGAACATGTAAATTACTGGAACTACATATGTTTTCACAATGACTTACTTCGCCTTTGAGTTTTGCCAAGAAGTACTGTAGCTAAGAATTTCTGCAATCACACCATTTCCCCAGCAGCTCTTCATAGTCCGCCAAAAAGTAGCAGGAAGTGCCTGATAATCAATCACTGTTCACAGTTCCGAGCACACTTTGCATAAGTATTGATCTTCGCTGGGCTCAGCGGTTTCTTTGCGCACTCGGCCGACAAAGCCGATTAGGCAACAATCCAGTGTGTTAGTTTCCTGTTTAACAACAAACAATGCAGGTGTGCAAGTTTTGCAACTATTGATTGGAAAATGAATCGATTTTTTGGGAGTTCTAGAAATTTCTTGAAGTTTTCTTTTCGGTCAGCATATGATGTTTCGATCGATATTTACTGAATTACTGTGAAGTTAAAACATTATGAACAAGTGAGCACGCACAAGATTTCTTCATCACCCCATACTTTCGAGAGGGAATATTAAGATGTTGGAGACGCAGACAGCGTAAGAAAAGTTATCGTATGCCCTAGATGCATAATAAATTTCTATTTGCTACTTTAACTACTTCGATTTTTATTGGCCGCTCATTATTGTATTATTTTTCAAGCTATCCACTCGAACACCCCTCAGAAAGTGAAATAGCATCACGGTGAGAGACGCAGACAGTGAAAGACCGAGACAACTGTTCCCGGGAACCTTGATAAATCTCACCCAGTGAGTGAAGCGCCGTTATATAGGAAATGCAAATGGCTAGGCAATCGCTGGTACACCACGTGACACTAGGGCTTGCATGCACTATGGAGATTACCCAGGGTAAGTGCGGTGATGCACCCCAAGTGTACCCATTTTCACTAGGTCGTCAACACGTTCATCCTGGTAATCTCTATAATGCTTCCTGGTCCAGTACTGTATTTAACCGAAGGCGTCATGCCTCACTGAGGTTACCCAGGGTAAACATTTTAACTTCACACAAAGTTACCCATCGTTAGCACGGGTGCCAACCCCGCTAACGATGGGTAAATTTGACCATGGGTAATATCAAGTAGGTCAAGTAGTATTGATATCAAACATAGGGCTGCATAGATTGGGGGGAACAGTTAAGCGAATATGAGACAATCATGAAAACATGATTACCCAGAGCAATTTTGCACCTCTTGTTGATCCACATGTAAGAACGAAAAATATCGAGAGACGCAGACAGCTAGACAGCATCATGGAGCAGTGTAAAAAGCTAAAGCTAAAAAAATAATCTCCAAGTGGCAAAAAGTTGGCAGGTATCCAGCCGAACCTGAGAGACAATGTAAAGCTGGAGACGCAGACATCTAAAGAAAATCTTTGTGAGATCGCGAAGGTCCACTGTAGTTCAGGTTTAAAAANAAGAGTGGACAGGCTAGAATCGTTTGCCGCTGCCAATTTTCTTTTCGGAAGTAATGGAGTGTCCTACGGCATAAATGTGTGTTACCCTTTTAGGGTAAGAGGTTATGAAGCCAGCTCTAAGCAGGGTGCAGTCCAGAGAAGTGAGCATATGAAATTTCAGGACATGTAGAACATGATGTGGGAAACCGAAGTGCAAAATATCAGCAAGTGAAAATTCCGCACATTTCTAGTGCAGTCATGCATTCTATGGTTTAGCGTCGCTGAATTTTTGAAATTACAAAATGAATAAAAATTTCGTATTAGTATATTATTACTTGTTTATTCTTAGTACTGTTTTTCAAATAATTCTTTTATTAATTATTTATTATTACAATCAATATTTTTTATTAATTTTATTTCCTGTCCGGTACCCCAGAACGGCGGGGACCCCAATTTCCTTCCCACGTCCACCTCCCGCCCACTTTCTGCGTCCGTCACTGGTGCAAGACGTTGTTAACATATCACAACCGTGAAGCAGCAGGAAATACTCGCTTTTTGGGAAGAAATCGCATCCCCGGTAGTAGGATTCATGAGCGCTCAGTGGTAAATTCCCAGATCTTCCTCTCATCCATAGTATACGAGTTCCATCGCGCAGTTTTAGTTAGTACTCCGAATTCAGCATCACTACATGCCATCTTTGGCTAGTACCGGTCGGTCGAGCAAAATCGGTTTGTTTTTGGATGGAAATCTTGTCTATTTTAGCTCTAAACTTGTGCAGCAAGAACGCGGCCGACAGCTCGATTCGTCGAGTTCATACGCCTTGGTCACCTTCCCCATTTGCTGCGATCCTTCCCTCAATTGCTGCTCAAGCCCCCCCGCCCACAATTTTTTCGTCCGCCACTGGTTAGAAGTACTAATTTTGAGTGAATGTTATCTTTTTGGTTTTTTTAATTTGTAGTTGTTTAGAATGTAACGGGCAGCCCTAATTTCCGTTGAGTGCTTACAAATTTTCGGAAAGGTCATGGCTGGAAATAGTGCCTGCAGGAGAGACGCAGACGACTAGGCAGAGTAGTAGCAGGCATTCTTCTAGAGTTAGAGAAGCAGGGTAATGTTAGAGAAGTCGGGAGATGAAGCTGCCAAGATCGTTGAAGGTTGAAGCAACTTCCTCCTCTACCTTTTCCCCCTATTCTCCTGGCACCAGAGAAATAGTACCCGACGAAGAGACGCAGACAGCTCGACAGTCTGAGATCAACACGAAGCCGTTGTCCAACGCCCACACCTAACAACATCACACAAAACATGCATTCACGTGTGGTTTTTGTCGTCGTCGAGTGCATCTGAATCGCTGTGTCGTCGGCGTCGCATCTCATTATCGATCGATTCGAATTGTGTGCATAACACGAGCTACTGTAAAGTACATCTAGCCGCACATACTAGCTGAATGAATTCACACCAAATTTCGCAATTCCATCACCTCGGTCGCAAGTCGTAGCCACCGCACCTCCCAGTCATGTACAGCGTGAGGACGTTTTCAAGGTGGGACCATTAGTATTACTGTATTCTTAAGTGTCCAGATATATTCCGGCCACTTGAGTGGTTTTTTTGGGAAAAATTGAGCAATTTTCATTGTTTTCAGACTTTTTGCACATCTTAGGCGTATAAATACGTTGCAGAAAATCAAGAGCAATGGGCGTGGCATCGCTGCAAATGCTGCAGTTCCAAAATATTCTACTTTTCACTTCCTTTTTTTGCTTTCTCCTCTGAAATCTTCTTTTGCTAATTTTTTTTTCAAGGTTTTTCTTGGCCTTCCATACACCCATTGGTTTTTTTAATTTGTTTATTATTTTTTACTATCCTTAGAACTGCAAAATGCTTCGATTTCCAAATTTCAGTTAAAAAATATATCGAATCAGAAAATCAAACCCCTGCAGAACTAACGTGTAACTGCCATTTTTGAAGTCGAATAACAAAATGACGTATTCAAGGAAATCGATTTATGTGGCGTTATTATTTATATATCTACTAGATTTTATTTTTATTCCAGTGGTCCGCTGGTGGATGCGTGAAATTTCCCGTCTTTATCCGGATTTTCCTTCTCTTATCCAGAGAGACAGGATGCACTTTATACTGATACAACGAATAAATGGAAGCGTTGAGCGGGAATGGGAAAATATCTACCTATGAGGGGATGAAAATTATGTCACACCTGAAAATTCTAGCTTCACGATCACATTATTAATACGCTCGCTGCTTTATGAGCACTACGGCTCTGTACGCGCGTCTGCGTCTCTTCATTGACACACTATCTCCCTGCAGTGTTCATATGAGGCACGAAACGGGAAGTTTTTGGTTGAAATGAAATTTTTTTGTGGCACGTAGTATGGATGTACATTTTTACACACAATTTCATATTATTTCACACTTTTTTGAATAGTTGCTTTTTTTCACCGCCTTCTTGCCTTCCTTTCTTACTGTCATTTTTTTCACTCCCTGTTTACTTATTTTCCCTCCTACTCCGAAATAGTTGGTTCCTACAAACACACGTGCTGGAAAAATGCAGTAATACGCTCGCACTTGCATAATCTGGCCGTCGTCGCTACTCCACCACTTCTCAACTGCGTCACCATGCGAGTTGATTTTGGAATTTTCACGCTGTGAAACGCAAACATACGTCTGTTCTCACGTGCGCCGGTTTTCTCTAGGGGATACCTGGCAGCACGAGGTTTGCCGTAACCCCCTAGCATTTCCGAAAGGCTAAATTTTATCTTTGACCTTAAACTTTTCACATGTTTTTGAAGACGCGGGGAAGCCCCATATGTAGGGCGTCCCTCACAATTTGCCCCTATCGCCCCGTGTAATCTGTTTCCGTCGCATTCCGCACAGCATTCAGCCGCGCCAGAAGTTTCCAGGTAGCCAGTTGTGGGCGTGGCTTAAGTGGAGGTGCGACGCGCGAGAGTTGTTAGAGCGTCTTAACTCCCATTCCGAGTTTCATGACGTGGATTGGATCGATATCGATCGATATTTTTCACAGTGCTGGGTAACCGTAAATCATAACTTTTCTCATAGTATCTTCGGCATCACTCCTTTCCTCCATGTCTGTCAGTTAATCAAGCGTTTATACTTCGCTGTACTTATCGACTTTATTAATTTTTCATCTCTCCTCCTCACAAATATTGAAATGTGGGGCTTAGATGCGTATCAATCTTATCTCATTGAACATCGCGACAAATCATATTTCTCCATCTATAACTAATAGAAAATCGATAATTGTATAGGCTATTCCTATTGGTTGCTTCTTTAACGGGACAATTTTTTGATAGATGACGTCATCGTTGTGTCCCAGCAGAGTCCCATAATGGGGCAAGCGTTTTACTTGTCCTAAAAAAGGCTGTCATAGGCGGGGTATAACTGTGCGTTTATAGTTTCGGAGATGCTATGATGACGTCATCGAAGACGAAGTAATCGGGGTGACGTCATCAGAGCATGCCCGCAAAGTCCCGGAGGTCGCATACTTCATTAGGTTTACCCAGGGTAAGTGTGTGAACACCTCGCAAATTTACCCATTGTTGGCGCGGGTGTAAGCGCGTTTACCCTGAGTAATCTTATTTATGCATGCAGGCTCAGAAGATCCAATCGATAAAGCATTCTTAGGAATGGAATTATCATTTACGATAACTCCAGAAAAAGCTTACTGAAACAAATGCTCACATTTTGATCAATATCTATATTTTGCTTGCGATTCCTTTATTAGTCCCAATGACAAGCCATTGTAGAGTAGACCCTGAGAATACCTAAGCTAAATGTATCAACACCGCATACATTCACCCATCGTTAGCACGTGCGTCAACGCCTTTACCCAGGGTAACCTCAGTGGTGCATCCAGGTCCAGAAGATCCAATCGAAAAACGTATTCCTAGTAACGAAATTATCACAAACGGTTGTACCAGAAAAAACTCGTCAGAACAAAGCACTCATTTCGATCAATGTCTATATTTTGCACTACGATTCTTCTACCATTTCAGCCCTGAGTCCTATTGGCCTCGCATAGTACAGTAAGCCGCATACCCATCCAAAAATTGGTTTAGGTAAAACCAGATTTCAAGCCATGTTATTAAGAGCGTTTATACTTTTGGGGAGAGCGTAGTAACGTCGTGGAGTATAAACATGTAATGATGAAATGACGTCATCGCTGGGTTCCAACAAAAATTATTCTATGACTTTATTTTAAAGTGAAGAAAGCGCTTTGGTAGGAGAAAAAAATGCGTAAGGCGTCATACGCGGGATGGGCGGGGCGGGCGAGCTCTACGATTGGCCAACTGATTGAACTGACCATTCACAGGGCTCGGCTGTACCGTACTTCCTAGGTATGACGCTCCACACCCGGAGAAAAAGCCTATGAAATCCGCGCATTCGATCAATACTCATGTTTTGGACAGCGACTTATTGATGACGTCATAGCGTCATTTTCGAGTTTTTCGCAAACAGAATTATCCAAGAAAGAAACTTGTTTATTTACAGTATAACCGAGTGTGCTACTAGCTCTGTACCATCTCGTCCAGATGAAAAGTGTGGTCATAACCACGCCCATCGCTGAATCACGTTAATTATACGCGTCCCACGCGCACGCGTGCGTGCGGCCGAATGCCACAGCCAGCCGCATTGGTATGCATGCGTTAGGAAGTGATTGTCCTTGTGTTATCAATCAATGCCCCGCCCCCTATGGGCTGGCTGTGCTGTCTGAACGGACAAAAATCGTTATTTGTTGAGCAAATATAACACCCCATCGAAGAGCCGAGCGCCCCACCACACTGTCAGCAGCCGGGCAACAACCGCGTCCCACGCCAGCACCCCCACGCGTCGACGCTGACGGGATGCGTGGAAACACATCACCGCTGCGTGCCAGTGATGTTCATACAACATCACTGGATCAGTTTTGGTGACGCTGATGTTTTTAGACGGATCAATAAATCGATTTTTTGGTCGCTAGTGTGATAGTAGATGGGGAGTTTTGCTGCGTTCGGTTATTTCGGAGAAAATAGTGCTATACTCAGGGATATACTGATGGATTATGTTGTTCTAGCTCCCCTATGGTTTTTTTGTATTCTTCGCATCGGAAAATTTCACGATCTGCAACAAGCCACACCCTTTTTCTCTCGAATTGATTTTCACACCCAAGGTATCCCTTCTTTAATAATTCTTGCTATTTCTCCGCAAAGGTCGCACGAGAGGTAGATTTCTGCAGCTAAATTTACCTAGGATAGATAGATTTTCCAGAAAATTATGCATTTCCTAGCCACACTATTACATATATCTGTCTAAGGTGTATAATAGGAGGTATAGAGACGGTGTCGATCCTGAAAAGGCCTGGATTTCCATGGACTCTTGCCTATTCCTGATTTTCTACACTTTTTCAAACTTTTTCTCGGAAGCTGCCACAAAACTATGATAATGAAAGTAGAAAGCATCTTCTATCCTGTAATGGAGTGCAATTTGAGGGATTGGAATCTGGAATTACAACATCTGGCAGCGTAGGAGATGAGCTTCTGCAGGAAGTGCGTCGTGCGGTAATCTTGTCCTTCCGTCTTGGCCCCGCCCACTTTCTCCCCCAAGGGTTGAACCAAAACGGTTTCTGTCCGTTTGCACAGGTCTGCATTATGATCAACAGCCCTCTTCAGATTCTCCTTATGGGAACCTCAAAAATGATCCTGAGGTGGGACGTGTCTTGCAAGGCTCGCTGACTATCCATAATCATCACACTATAAGTAGCTATCAGCAGTTGACTAGCTGTTACTCTCGCAAACTTCGAGAGCCATGGAACCATGGAACCCCGGTCTTACAAGCTTACTAGGCGTGGTTTTTATGCTAATACAGGCGCGGTTTCGAGTGTCCAAGATCACATTGACGCGTGTAATACACGCCATGTTTGCAGAGCTCTCGAGCGTGAGCAGCGATGGTTCGACGAGTCTGCGGGACGTTTAACTCAATGATCAGTTGCACTGACCTGTATCAATGTGACCGCGTCTTCTCTATTCGTTATAAGTCCACAAAAAATTATAATATGTCCATATCCGGACGTAATGGACTTTCTGCATACCTAAAGAAAATAAAAAGACAATGTTTCACTTGAAAATGCATAAATTTAGCATGATAATGGGAATTTTCTAAATTTTCCATGGTTTCTGCAACGAATCTGCATCAGATAACACAACGGGTGTGCTGCATACAGTGTCTCACAGGTGGCCGTAAGATGTACTGTGGATATGAAACTACTGAAAAAGACCATATTTAACACGTGCACTCCTAGTTATGGGACATGTAATTGACATTTCTTGCTGAACATGATTCCTAGACGTTCAGAATAATCTATTGGAAAGTGTAGATGAGAGATGTACATAGGTTGGTTCTTTATCAGCGAGTTCCGGGAAAAGGCAGAGCTCGTCGTGCAAATCGCCCTTCCCCAAAAATCGGTGTGCAAGGAAATCATGCTGAACTTTCTGCATGTGTATAGGACTACCACCTAAATTCATATTGTTGTATTTGCTTTTTCTCTAGCTCACATTCTTCACATGAATTTACTTCCCCATGGATTCACACGGAATCCGCGGCACAGAATCACCTGCCTTCTTTTCCTGTTTTTTTTTTCGTTAATTCACTGCATTATCTGACTGACTCATTTTGTGGTGTTCCTCGCACTGTTGATGTCTTAACGCGTTCTTACATCATTTTCGTGCTTTCTGACACTTTAAAAGCTCTTATCAGGGTGCTCAATAGCATGCACCCGTTTGTCGCTCTGCAAAACGTTGTGATTCAAGAAAGGATGACAAATAAGGTCAATGACTGGTAGAAACATAAGTATCCTTGGATTATCGCTGAATTTGCTATCCTTGGATAGAATTTCGCTAAACTTTTGGCTCCTCTGATTGCTAAAGTTTAGCTGGAAAAGCCCTGCCACATCGGTTCAAAAATTTTCGCGCTTCTTCTCACTACTTTTTTTATTCTGCCTTTGTAGCATATACGCTCATTCGAGCATTGATTCCACTGTTCACATTGTATTCATTCATTCATTCATTCATTCATTCATTCATTCATTCATTCATTCATTCATTCATTCATTCATTCATTCATTCATTCATTCATTCATTCATTCATTCATTCATTCATTCATTCATTCATTCATTCACGCATTCATTCATTCACATTCATTCATTCATTCATTCATTCATTCATTCATTCATTCATTCATTCATTCATTCATTCATTCATTCATTCGTCTCATTCATTCATTCATTCATTCATTCATTCATTCATTCATTCATTCATTATTCATTCATTCATTCATTCATTCATTCATTCATTCATTCATTCATTCATTCATTCATTCATTCATTCATTCGTCCATTCATTCATTCATTCATTCATTCATTCATTCATTCATTCATTCATTCATTCATTCATTCATTCATTCAACCACTCATTCATTCTCTCATTCATCCACTCATTCGCTCATCATCATTTCTATCACTTTAACACTCCTGATCCTTTTTCTTTTCCTCTTCCTTTCATTTTTTTCTTTTTTCATGCTCAATTTTTCCTCAACGTCTGCTCATATTCTAATTGCTTGTCCAGTCATATGTACATTCATCCCTTCATTCATTCATTCATCCTTTCATCCGTTCTTTGGGGCGGGGTTTAGTCCAAATGCGTTGAAAATTCGCAAATTCACAGCTCAGGGGTGACGTCACATTACTATTCAATTTTCGTGGATTAATTCAGTAAAAAGGAAATCATTCATTTTTTATGGCATTAAATTTATTTCACAATTCGCCGTAGTACTTGTGAGCAGTTTACTCTTACCTCTTTATTTTTCTTTTTTTTATGCGTTTGGCCATACTTTCGCAATAAATAAGTTGTTGAATTGACTGTATACATAGTACACTACTATGTATGTACATATACTATACTACAATGTATTACAATTAGTAGGGAATTAACTGAACAAACTGTTTCGTTTTATTGATTTTTTATTAGGTCGTCAAGTATGAAATGTCTGATTTTGAATGAGACAGTTTCGAGTAATGTTTCTCCAACAAGATGAGGTGCGAGCAATCCAAATATGTCCCTGTGCTACCGGCACAGCCTTCCCGTTTTAGCGGTAGCATGGTTGCGCCAACAGCTTGGAAGGCTGGGATGCAAGTGGCAATAAGTTGGCGAAGGGCATTTCCAACATCATGTTGAAAGTGGAACATTTTCTCTACCAAGAAGTACACCAATACTTGGGAGAAGTTGTGGTCAAGTAGAGCAAGGTTTGGCCAGTACATTGAATGGCAGGTGGATTTCCCTTTTTGTTTCCCTGGCCTACGCAGAGCGCCTTTGCAGAAAATGGCCAAAAAATGGCACCAATTTTTGGGGATCAAACTGCGGAAAATTCATTCATCGTACCACTTTACCTTGTCATATTGCCCTGAACACCTGACTAATACAGGGTTACGAACGCCAAACCTTGCTGCATACACAGGCATAGTTTGACTCCTATCCGCTCAAGCCACAGCTTCCAATTCATCGTAATCCAAGTTCATCACAACGCTCACTTTTCAGGTTTATATCACAGGGAAGAAATTTCTCGAAACATCGGTGTCCCGTTCCTTTATTAGCCAGTCCCTCTCCAAACATTTCTTGCGTATTTCGAATTGTCCTTGCTTTGCAGGCTCCGCGATGGAACCCTTACTCCGAAATGATACGATTTTTTGTCTTTGAGTAGTTTCACAAAAGTTCCTCTCAGACAAAAATTTTAAAGTTGATCAAAAATTATATAGGTGATTTCGAGAGGCGGAGATTGTACCTTCATAATGGAAAGAAAGATGAGAGTGGATCTGCGATAACCCCGAAGATATCAGCTGTCAAACTGACCACTCAAAAAATCAGACATTTCATACTTGACGACCTAATAGTAACAGATATTTTCCACGCCGCGTTTCATGCTGTCTCCCTAAATGTGTTGTGACAGACGAGGCGTGAAGATCAGCAAGATAAGACGTAGAAAATCGATCGATTGCAGCTCGTGGATTGTTCTAGAAATTTCTCAAAATTAACCGAATTTTAAACCAATATCAACTTTGCCAACTTTCTGGAGTCTTGGGTGAGAATTTACCCGCTAGTTACTAAAATGTCATTTTACCCCACTGGGCTAAACTTTACCCCACTAATTAGGGTTTTAAAGGGTTGCGGTGTCATTTTACTATTTTATAATCTTATCTTCACATAGTTTTCGTTTCGTGTGTGTGTTACGCTTCTCTATTGTGTCATGACTATCAATCAGTCAGCGCGATATCGTATCACGATATCGATTGATCGGCGTTATTTCTTCCTTGTGAGAGTTTTCCACTGGTTTAGTAACTGGTTTCGTCAGGAATGAACATGTTTTGATTCGTTGATCTATTGATTTACTTGTTCAAACTATGTTAAAGTAGTGCTTATCTTGTTCTGCTTTGTTCATAATCGCGTGATCGCACTCTGCTGACATGGAGGGATCTCCTCAGCCAATGGGGTTACCGTAATCCTCCCTCGGGGTACCGTACCTCATGCTCGGCGGTTAACGATCTGATAGTCAATTTCCTTTTTAGTATTAAACCGGATTCAGGCAGCCATTGAATAATTCGAATGATCGAGCAGTCGAGTATTGACAGCTTCCGAGTTGCTCAATCTTGCGAGCATTCGAATAATTCAAATATCCGGATGGCTAAATCCGGAGCTACGCTGAAGTGAACAATTTGTATGACAAGGGTAAAATAATTTGGATAAAATATTTCTTATTTATTCTATAGGTATGATCTTTGCCATCGTACGAAATATCGTTCTGCCAACCCTATAGTTAACATAGCTATCGATTTTTATTCATCAGCTGTTGTTGATTACCACACCTTTGCCTATGTGGACATAACCTTTTGTGTACGTAACTATCCAGGAATTTCTATTTGGAACGGTGGGAAGCGTAGTGCACTAGTTATTTACCGGTAGCTCGGTTCATGGCTTCCCGGTGATGAGAACAAAATGTCTTTGCAACCCCTCTTCCCCTTCTAAAAGGAAATTCTTGGCCGTCTGCGTCTCTCATGCCTGCAATATCTCATCAGATGCATTTTCTGATCAATAAAGTTTGAGTAAAAACGACGATTTAAGCTGCCATTCGACAAAAGCTGCTAGGTCAAACTTCCCCATTTTTTCCTTGTCTGGGTTCTATCGATTTCACTTTCTATTTTGCCTTGATGAACTTTTCTCTGACTCTCTGTGCTCTCCGTTTCCACAACGCTATCTACGAACTCTTTTTCCAATATCTCTATGCGAGTAAGGGGTATTTATTACAGTGCTGACCAAACGAAATTCGAATGAATTTAATTAGTTCGAATAACAATTCAAAGATTCATCCAAAAAATCGAACTATCCAAAAACACAGAGCTTCACATTCCTTATTTTCGTTTACCCGAAGGTGTAGGGCTCTCATTCCTCTGACCATTTCAATCCGTCAACTTATTCGAAATCGAATATTCGAACATCGCATATATCTAATACATTATGCGATCAACACACTAGTATTTATGTGGTAGTTCCTTTGAAATAGCAGGATTCCCACATTCATACTGCTATCGTTCCAGAAATTTCTCCGCACTGACTATCTATCTTCTGCCAATCCTTGTACTGACTTTTCTTCCTTCCAAATAGCGATATCGTCCCTATTTTCCTCTCCATTTTCGACCCTTCGGCAACAGAATGGCAGTAGAATGACAGCACATCATACAAAGTGCCCTCAAAGAATAGCATTATTCCTGCAGGAGTTGAAAATTTCTTTTCTATCTCTTGGGTATGGGCCTGGATGTATAAGTTTGATTACCCAGGGCAAACGTGTTGACTTCCATGTTAACAACTGGGTAAATCTGTGTGGTGTCAACGCGCTCAATATGGGTAAATACCCTGGGTTATCTAGATGATGCATGCTAACCCTGGACCCGGAGGCATCATTTCCTTACACATGCTATACAAGTTAATGCGTCCTAATTTATCCTTTACCTAGCATCATACCCATGATTTTGTGTATACACAGCTGTTACTGGAGGTAGTCATACCCATGGGTATGAGCTTACCGAAATTATCCATTCTTCCATTAATACATCCAGGCCCAATGTGAACTTTCTTCTGGGCCGTCATGCATCATTCAGGTTACCCAGGGTAAACGTGATAACACAGAAATTGAATTAGATTTGCCCATTGTTAACATCTGCGCCAACACGTTTATCCGGGTAATCTCTGTGATGTATCCAAGCTGTGTACTTTCTTCTGGGCAGGCACGTATCATTTAGGTTACCCAGGGTAAACGTGGTAATACAAAAATTGAATTAAATTTACCTATCGTTAACATCTGCACCAACACGTTTCCCTGAGTAATCTCTGTGATGCATCCAAGCTGTGTACTTTTTTTCTGGGCTAGCACGTATCATTTAGGTTACCCAGGGTAAACGTGCTAACGCCCCTTTTATCGGTAGGTCAATTTGGGGATGTTAGCAGGTTTACCCTGGGTATTCTCAATTATGCATACCAGCCCTGATGACGTCATGATTCCCTATACTCTCTTTCCACCGCAAACTTTTCGTCATTTCGTCTCTGTCAGTCTTCAATGATTTACCGTAATACCACTTCTAGGTTACAATTATTGATTGGCTGAGGAGACATTTATTGATCGATGTAAGTCAGCAGGTGAGTGTCAGTGTTTTCTATGTAATGTCGTTTAAATAGAAGCTTCTGTGAATTGTTGGTGACTCGTCGAATGCCTTTTCATACATGTACATGAGTCATCGTCACGGGCAACAATAGCTAACACTGCGTTCCCGAGCCGACTCCTGGACATTCATCGAATTTCTGTTCTCTTAATAAAAATCACACATAAAAATCAATAATCACAAATCACATGGTTGATCAATATCAGTCAAGAGTTTTGATGGATAATTGATTGCCTGTCTTCTCCCGAGTATGTCTTGTCCTCTTCTTCATGCAACTTTCCTCCCCAAAGGCGGGAATTCAACTATTTGTACGAGTTTCCTCACCATGTCTTCTGTTTTTGATCTGTCGATATCGATTTTTTTTCCTTTTTTTAGTTTCTAAACGTAATCTTATCCATTTCTTAATGGATTCAAAAATTGGACCAGTATACATGAAAAAATTCCTACGCAAATTTTTATTTTCGCCTGATGAATGCCCACTTTTACGTCAATTTCACATGCATGCACAAGGATGTCGAGGAACACTGTGCCTGGAGTAGGGCCGGCGCTGCCGAGCTCTGTGATTGGCCGAATCGATCAGTGGGCCAATCGCAGCTCTCGGCTGCAGTGACCTGCCCAAGTGTATCCTTGTAAAACCATGCGGGGACCGCATGCATCATTGGGATTACACAGGGTAAACCTGTTGACACCACACGAAGTTAATATCGTCAACGCGACCGCCAACACGCTTACCCTGGGTAATTTCAATGATGCATCTAAGCTCAGGAGATTATGGAGGTACGTGGAAAATCGTTGTTTATTTTCGATTGTTTATGTATTTTTCTAATTTAAATACTCATTCTTAGTCATTCAAGTTTGAAATTAATCATAAACCAGCACTATATGTGGAGATTTCACTGAATTGGTTCTTTTTCAAACAAGAACCTGACATTTTTCGTCAACTTCCCTTATTCTGTGCCAGCGATTAGAGAAAGCAGGAGAATTGTTTCTAATGAGACGTTAAGAAAGAAAAAAAACCTGGTTAGTCGTTGCTCGCAATTTCTCCAAGGTTTTAGAGGGTCTATTCCTCGAATAAGGGCAATTTCCTCACCATTTTCAGCTACTCCTGTCCAAAACAGCATAGTTACACGTTAATTTTGTTGTCGCTACTTTGATTTAATTTTTGAACCCAAATTCCAGACCTTTCGTCATCAAAGGCCTTAGAATGGCAATAAATCTCGCGAAGTGTTAGAAATGATAAACGATAGTGCATTTACACCCGCCTCTGTCGACAGTTTTCCGCCATCGATGACGTCAGCGTCAATCGCTCGACCTTCTCCATCGCGGAGAATTTGCTGAACTTCATGGACTTCAGAGTACAAAGTACACTTTTTAGGCTACTCTTTGTATGAGGAGACTTGGGCTACTGTAGTCACAGTGACTGCTGTAGGTAGCTTTACGATTAGGATTTTTCTGGAATTTACTGCTTTAATCCATCTAACGATCTGACATTCTCCAGAATCTGAATTTTTCCTGGGCCTGTTTCCAGTGGATTTTCCTGTTTAGAAAAACTTCCTTGATTCTCAACCCAGTTCCGAAGCAGACGTAACAGAAGCGCTGGAGCACCTTTCTTGTAAAACGCCCGGGAGCAACCTCCCAGGCCAATATGTTTTCGAGGCACATGTACCCTTGCACCAAACCCCACGTTCTTACCGTATCCGGATTTTTACCCCAAACTCCGAGTGATCTCATCGACCCCAGAGCCTTCACCTGGCCCCGATCGCATTCTTTGAAATGTGCTGTAAAATAGCCTGGAAAGCACATAACGCCCCGCCTACCCCCCCCCCCCCCCCCCCC
>JARK01001340.1:3308051-3332434 GCA_000688135.1 Ancylostoma ceylanicum | reverse complement strand
CCCCTCTCCGTCGTGCGAAACACACCATCCAGCCACGTCTTAAGGTCGTCTTTTATACACATATATGTGGAAAGAAACGTTGTGTGTCTGGGTCTGTCACTGTTTTGATTCTTCGCATTCATGGAGCGCTGGCGTCGAAAAGTTCGAGCATGGTAAGGATGGATATTGATCGTCTGTTTGTCATTTTGCCATTTTGTAGTGACAGATGCCCTAAGGGATTTCTTAAAATTCGTGCGAATCTCTACTTTAAATCCTTTAAAGTTATTTTTTCAAGCATTTACCTTATTCTAATAGCCAGACCGCTTACAACTAGATTTTTTTAATCAAGACAGCATTATCGTTGAATTGCTGACTTTACTTGAGTAATTTTTCAAATTTACTATAATTTTTTGAATATTCTACATAAATTTTTAACATTTTTGAGTTGACCGGAGCTCTCTCTACTAGGGAAAAATTAGGATAACAACAGAGCGAAGCTACTTAAACTATTTATCGGAGTAATCACTACAGGATCAGAATATTTTTAAAAGACCATTTCTCACAATGGTGCGACGCAAACTTGCAGAAAATATCCAGCAAAAATATCACCTACAGCGATAACGCACTGATAATACGTTGTGCGTCAATCGACCCTTATGCCACACAACCGTTCCGCTCCAAGAGGCTGTATGTGGATCCCGAAAAAATCCTATCTCCAAAAATAAATTGCTTTTGAAAAATTGCATTTTCGCTTTCTTTCCTTCAAGGACAAGAAAGTTTTATTAGCAGTACCTGTTTAATTTCATTTTTAGAAGGTTGCCCCAGATATTTTGATAGAGTTTGAAGGTAAAGAGAGACTAGAAGTGTTGTAATAGACTGATTAAAATATTTAAATATAAAAGTTGCTTGTTTTGCTCTCAAAAACTCATTTTTACTAAGGAAATCAATAAATTGCAGTGGTTGCACACTTCTCTTCTAGGTTGGTTTTTTGCTAAGGAAAATTCTCTTGATTTCCTTTATCTTATTGCGATTGAAGATGCATTGACTTTTCAAAAATTATTGATCATTTGATTGCGAATTATTAGATTTTTCGTTTTTTCTCTGGATTAGCCCTTTCACGATCATCGATTACGTTTTTTTTTTCAAATTTTTGCCAGGCAAAAAAATTCAACAGCTACACAGGTATTGTAGCATGGGACCTGACGCTTCAGCTATAACCTTTGAAAATCGACGCCTCAAACTGTTTTGCGAACTTCTTGAGTGTAAATTTAAAAATGGTAAGAACGTAGATGAGTGGATAAATGAGTAAATGAACAAATAAAGATGGTATATGAATATCCTCGTCGTCCTTATGATACTTCATCCGGACGCCCAATTGACTTTGCCATGCACCTTAAGTAATTTCTAAGTTCATTTTTTGAAATGCTGTTCAAAAATTTCCTATTTGATCTTCGTGTCTTGATTACCACCAGTGGAGAGCCTTGTGCTCCCTCCCTTCCCCACCCGATGCCCCTCTAGCCCACATCCGATCTCATCCACCGCAACCTTTCGAAAGCCTTCACCGACCATGCGCTCCAGCCGTCTGGCTTATAAGAGTCTTCACTGAAACAGCAATTTTTTAGCGAAATTCTCTTTTATCCCGCATAGCTGCTCGATTTTTCTTCATAGTCCGCTTTTTTTTAAAATTTAATTCCGCAGGTTCAAGCACATTGAGAAATCTGAATGTATTTTAGTTTCGATTTTGAGGCGAATTTCTGGAAAATCCAGGAAAATTTGATCTTACTAGAAAAACCTGCCAAAGAATTATGTTCCAAAAATGTTTGGCCTTGAGTTTTTTATGTATCCTAATCTACTGATTTTTTAATACTATTTATACTTTTTTATAAACCCATTTCTTTTCTGCAAAGCTTCTGATAACGTTCCATTAAATTGAGATCATCCTTTCTCTAGTTGGTTCTGATTTCTAGTACTGAATGAGACGAGTTTTGGAAGGTTTTTCTCAATTTTCCCTGTTTTTTTTTTTTCATTTTTGAGTCATTTTCACGTTTCTCTGCACAACATCCCCTAATTTTCAGCATGTCGTTTCCATTTCTGCGTAAAAGCTCAATGGGTATGAGCATGGACAGCGGCAACACGTCCTTCCTACACTTCGGTGACATTATTTCGCTATACACCGAGGAAACTGCCGATCTACGGGGTTTTCTGAGCACGCTAGGGTGAGCCACGCCATTTTCACTCATGTTTTTGAAACTCATTTGGCTTTTAAAAATCTTCTGGAAAGATACAGAAATTGACCCAAAACTCGCCCATGACTCTAATTCTCCCATATTTCAGTTTGGTCGACGACCGTTGTATAGTAGAATTACGAGATGGTCGGCCTGAGAGTCCGCCGAAGAAATTTCGAGGTTTGTTCTGTTTAGCTTCACTGCAGATGTCGCTTGTCCCAAAA
The DNA here is from genome assembly GCA_000688135.1 of Ancylostoma ceylanicum. Lineage (NCBI taxonomy): Eukaryota > Metazoa > Nematoda > Chromadorea > Rhabditida > Ancylostomatidae > Ancylostoma > Ancylostoma ceylanicum. Next base: position 3,330,006 of record JARK01001340.1, on the reverse strand, counting down.
CTCGTGCATGGCTTAAATATCAAAGGTTTCTGCGAAAAATTCCGCACATTCTGGAAGGATTAGAGCCATAATGTATCATAATGTATAATCATAATATTTTGTGAATTTCTTTGAAACTTCCCACAGATCTTCTTTAGTTTTCTGTCCAACACCATTTTTCATCAATCTTTTCCACTGTTTCACTTGAAATCTTAAGTGTTTTTCTCTCTTTTTTTGTTCTATGGAAACTTTTCCTCTCTTTGTTTTCCAAGTGCAAGAATTTTTTCCGTTATCTGAGCTGAAGTCACGAGGAGCTTTCGAATTCTTCCACAGATGCTTTTCTTGTGAGTCTGCGGCGATTGAAAACATCAGCAGTGACGTCACTGCTCCCTGTTTTTTTTTACCTTTTCCTCATTTTTTTTCAGACGTCAAGTTCCTGTCAATTTATTCCTATTTATTCCTGGTCATTTCCATATGTATTTAGCTACGTATTTGTATTGATTTTTTTTTCAAATTTTCACAACTTTTGCCACCTCAGTTTGGAGGTGTTCCAGGAATTTCCTGGATTTCTGGAAACTACAGCTGTATAGCTGCAGAGCATTTTTTATTCGCAGTTTCATTTCATCTTTTCATGCGTTTTTTTAACCGCAATCACCCCTCTTATGTCCTGCTCCACCCACAAACTTCCGGGTTTTTCCACCCTATCCACAACATTTCGAATTTTCCAGACTGCCTGTTCAAAGTCTGTCCGGTGAACCGATATGCTGCACAAAAACAATTCTGGACGGAACAGAAACGATTCCTCAGCGGCGAATCCACGTTCGACGACGACATGATGCACAAACTGCGCATAGCTGCTGAGAAAGTGTGTTTTGAAAATCCTGGAATTTGATCTTTGATCTTCAAGATTTTTCTAAAAATTCTGCATTTTCTCCACAAAATGTTCGAAGCTTCGTTGCATAGCTATATACTCTTTGCGCCAGCACCAATGAATCACTATGGTTCCAGGAAAAAGAACAGAATGAGTTGGAATTCCGGAAAACTCAAGGAAACGTCATACAGTATGGTACTACAGTACAGCTGTTGCATGTGAAATCCGACAAATATGTGACGGTACAGAAGAATTCACCTGCAAAGTGTGAGAGGAATGCAATGAAGGTGGGTCCGTGAAGTGTATCCATTGCTGTTGGTCGGTTATACTTTTACCCACTTCTAGGCTTCCTAGTCAAAGATGGTTATGTACATATGTATGAGCTGCCAGAGCCTGGATGCATCATTGAGATTACCCAGGGTAAACGCGTTGTCGCCGTGCTAAAGATGGGCAATTTTATGTTTTGTTGACACATTTACTCAGGGTAACCGCAATGATGCATGCGGCCTCAGAATTTCACAAACTCTTACCTTGAGTTGAACTTTCCACGGGAAGGCGTTTTTTTTCCTACATTATTCAACGAACTTCTTAGTGTATCAGGGTTTCTTCCTTGTAAAGACCTATGGCAATCCTCTTATATAAAGCATGGCAACCCTTACGACAACTTTTTTTTGAAAAATCTAAGCGACGCGCTTGGGCGCCAAATTCAAACGATGAGGAGCATCCGTGAACGAGGTGACGAAGAATCGAGCGATGAAACATGGGGCTTCATAGAAATCTCGTGCATGGCCTAGGACACTTCTATCCGGATATTATCGAATTGGGTATTGATCTATTGATCGGCTTTTTCGATTTTTCTCGGTCACGCTCCGGTCCAGATCGAAATGTACCTGGTAAAAATAAAGGAAGAGCGATGTTTTCGCTTATATTTCTAGTGGATAGAGCAACTTCCACCGAGGTATCCAGAACTGCTAGGAGGTTATGAATTTTCCTGAAAATCGCAAGAATATGACGGCGAATAAAGATTGAATTCACTGGGAAAGGAGCAGGCTGACGTGGACCTAAACCCTATAGCACCTATGAGATCATTTGATCTTCTTGAAGAAGAACGCAATCGATGCCGCCACCTTTTCTAACCTTTTCCTTGTCGCTTCTTTTCTGGATTTATTGCTAGTTTCTTCTATAGTGCGAAACTGCTTTGATGGGATATTTTGGACTAAAAATTGGAGAAACTATAATAATTGTCGCTTTTTAAGTTTGCTTCCACACGTTTATTTATGTCCATTTCCACCCCACAGAGCGAAATGATTATGGGTCATCATTACTAGTGAATGTTTTTGACATTTTTCCTTCATTTAGGTCTATCTGGACCGTGCCGGCAATGAAGGCAGCTGGTTCATCATTGAACCAGCGTACAAGCATTACGTTATTGGTGATAGTGTGAGTTTCCCTGAATTCCCAGAATTTTTACCTGTTTTCCCAAAAAAAAATTGGAAGACTTTGATCTATAAACAGACCATTGGTGTTCCCGTTATTCCTTGCTTTCCTCATTTTTTCTGGAATTTCCCTGAGATTCCCTGACTTTTCCGAGACATGTGCCATAAAATTCCTTAATTGCAGGTAGCGGCTGGCAATAAGATCTCCTTGATACCGTACTCCGTGAATAATCAACCATCAGCAGGACACGTTAAACACCAACTTCATCTCAGCCACTGCCTTCTCAAGGACCACCAGACAGCAGCTGAGGTGAGATACCGTAATGTACGGTAATTATTGTGCATTTGCGCGTAGATCAAAAATTTTCCAGGTGAACTGCTTGAACGAATCCACAGAATGGCAAGTGTACATGTTCTTGTTGTTCAACGAGAATCAACCGGACATTGTGAAATCGGTGAGTTTGCTACGATAATTTCTATGGGAAACTCCGCCCACCATTCGAGGCAGTTGACAACCGGGAAGTATGAACGACCTTCTGGAAGGTCCGTCTTTTTTCAGAAATATTAAGCGAATCTCTTTTGTTTCTGGAGATTCTTGAATTTATTTATTCATTTGTTTGTTTATTTATTAACTCATTTATTTATCTATTTAATGGTTTATTTATTTATTTATCTGTTTATTTATTGTTGTAACCAACTGTTTCATAATCGTTTCCGCGACGGAAAGGCGCAGCAAAAAAACTGATTTGGTCTAAAAAAAAATAGTAGGCGAATCGAGAAGAGAAATGCCCCAATAGTAAAAAGAATTTAGCTCCGCCCACAAAGATAAACTAGGCCCCGCCCACAAGTCGCCGCAACTTTTGGAAGCTCCGACCCTTACGCAAATGTGACTACCCTAGCTGGTGCCTAATATCTTTTTAGTGGTTCGTACCCCAATGGTATAATCAGTTTCTTTTTTTTTTTGAAAGAAAAGTACTGCGGTGACTCATGGATAAGCCACGCCCATCCACACCAAATTTGTACGGTGATGGTTTCTTTGTATGGCTTGAATACACGGAGACAAGTGTCGAGGTAGTACAGGTAAAATTGCTGGGATTCGAAATGTAAGTTAGAGAGCAGAGACGCAGAGCTACAAACGAAAAGCAAGCTCCGCCCATCTAGCCACCTGGTATTCGGTTGGCGGCTGGTTATTTCTGAATTGTTTCACAGCTTACAAAATCCTGGAGGTATGGGGTAGGCTCCGCCCACGTCTGGCAACTATCTGGGCGTGCATAGGGTGGATTAGAATGGAATTTTAAAGAAGGTTGGGGTAAGCAGGCGAAAAGTGGGCATCGGGTGGAAGCTAAGCTCCGCCCATTGCGGAAAATTGGTCAAATTTATCCGCCTTTGTATTTTCAAGGGGTGAAAAAAGATAAGTGGGACGCAAGTAGGGAAAAGAAAACACAGCTGCTGCAAGTTTTTTATTTATTCCCTCAGTTGTGGAGCGTTATACCCAGAAAAAGCGGCGCGACTGAGCATTTCGATTGGCCGTTCGCATGAATTGACCAATCATGGAATTTGACCGCGCCGCCCTTTCCAGATATAACGCTCCATACCCATATTTCTTCCTAAAAAAATTTTTTCACCTAACATTACTATTCATTTTCTATTTACTATTGTTTACTGTGATCACTACTTACCATTACTATTATATTTATTTTTACCTACCATCTACTTATTACATTTTTGCTACTTATTGCTATTTATTTACTACCATTTACTCACTATTTACTGTATGCTTCAGGGTGATGTGGTTCGACTCTTCCACGCCGACCAGCAAACCTTCCTCACCCTCGACTCCGTCCCTAAGACCTGTCCGCCTCAGGACGTTGTCTTCCTGAGGATGACCAACCGACCCTCTGCAGCTGATGCCACCAGCTCGAGAGCGTTGTGGGAAGTGCAGGTTTGTCAGGCTGTGTCAGATCTTGTCAGATTGTGTTAGACACCGTCAGAATGACTGTAATTGTTATTGTAGGTGGTGCAAAAAGACGCGTATCGAGGTGGAGCTGCTAAATGGCGGGAATATTATCGTTTCAAACATCTGGCTACCGACATGTATTTGACAGCGGTCCCGGCAACATCCCCGGTAAAACCGGCGACAAACGGGAGGAGAGCAAGTCTTATGCATATGAAGTGAGAGCTTTCTGATCAGTTTATTGATTTTTATAATCTGCTGTGAAATTTTCGATCGATATCTATGTTTTTAGTAAGTCTAAAGGAACTCTAGAACGGTGAGTCAGAGGGCACAAATGCTAACAAACAGTGTAAACCCTCTGCTTTCGCTACATGTATTACATGCACTAACAAGACACGTTAATCGTTCGCCACTCAAGCACGTTAAACGTTAATCGTTAATAGATGGTCGCTCTAACCAGCCATACTCTAGAATTGCATAACATTTCAGCTTGGAAACTTACTAACCATGCAAAAACTTTGAACTATCAATTCCAGGACGAAAGCTGAATTCCTCGCGCCGCCGGCACTGTACGCTGATGGTCCAGGTGAGCTTGACAGACCATAGATGTGTACTTTCTCCTCAGGGAATACTAAGATTACCCATGGTAAACGTGTTTACGACGGGTAAATCTTTGTGAGGTTGAAGAGTTTACCCAGGGTAATCCCAACGATGCATGCGGCCCCTGGATTTTCCTGGGAATCTGTCGGGAAAATTGGATGCTCATTCTTTCGATTGCTAGAGATCCTGGGTTACCCAGGTTCACTGCAGAATTCTGAGCCTGGATGTATGATTGAGAGTACTCAGGGTGAACGTGTTGACGCTAGTGTTAACGATGGGTCAATTTGATAGTGTCAACACGGCTACCCTGGGTAACTCCAGTGATGCGTGTGGCCAGTGTATCCTTATGCGAGAACTGTTCCTGCTCTTTGAGTAATTACGCTTTCGAATCGTTTCCAAACTCATCCAGGGTAGATCAGAACACCAGACGATGAGAGTTGGCTCCTGATTCACAGAATGCGCCCGTACTCTACGTCTCTAACCATGTCACCTTCCATAACGCTCCACATCCAAAAAAGAAAATAGGAAGGAGCTGGAAATTGTGAAGAATAAGAATATGGCATTGTGAGAGATAAGGTAATGGTAGTGATTTGTAGAGGGTGCAGACGACGAGAGTAAAATTGAAGGACGGGGAACAGCTCGCACAACTATTTAGAGCAAGATTTGTTTAACCAACGAGTACTGGCAAACTGGTTTGTTGAATATCCCATGCTACATAACCCGAGGGAATGAATCCTTTTGAAGCAGATTATATTAACTTTTCTCAGCATTTCCTCTTCAGAGAGCACTGACGAGTGCAGCAGTTCATCCACGTTCTTCCTTGTTCCGGTCAAGTCCGATTTTCCTGAAGCCGATAAAAAATTGCTTTTTTGCCTGGATCCTGGCACAATGCCCAAGGTGAGGTCCCAATTTTTCGGGAGCTGCAATAAATTGGGCGTCGATAGTGGTGGTCTTTCCGCGGCCTCAAAAAGCACGCTGCGCGACCACGCCGCTCGAGCGGGAGTTCCCTCTGGGACAACAAATTATGGGGTTTTCTTGATAGGAAGTTAGTTTTCTTATTAGTTATGATCAAATGTGATGAGCAACTATCAAGAAGACTCAGACTCGCCACTGCTGCGACGATTCCGTTGCGGGCGGCGCGGTTGCGTCGCGTGCTTTTCGAGGCCGCGCAAAGGCCACCGCCGTCGACGCCCATTGTATTTAAACTTTTTTTTTCAATTTTCCTGGGTATAAAATATTTACCTTTTTGTTCAACCTTGTTCATTAACATTTATTTCAACTTTTATGGATAAAAAACTAGATTTCCCTCTGAATTGCCTTTGACACTTGGAAAAGGTTCCTCCAGACTTATTTCCTTGTTTTTTACTGAAATTTTCTAATTTTTCCATTAAATTTGAAAAAAAAAACATTGCTCCTGTTTGTTCCAGAACAAAGACGTTCCCACTAAGTCCTACGTCCGCCTGCAACACGACGCCACAAACACCTGGGTTCACGCCACCAATGCATCGGAGAAGCAGAATTTATACTATAGCAGGTATAGAATTCAAAAAAGTTGTGCAAAATTGCGTAACACGCTTCTTTCTCCGCTTCTCTAACACTCCTCTACCTTCAGCAAAAACGAGAAAGGCTGGGTACGAGTAATTTGTGAGAACAGCAGAGTGGACAAGGAGACATTTGCTCTACTGCCCGTCTCTCCGAATGAGGTACGTACTGACTTGCCAAACGTTATCGATTTTTTTTTTCAATTTAAGTATTACTAGTATTTTTGATTTTCACTTTGTTCAAAATTTCAAATTTTGTAGGTACGCGACCTGGATTTCGCGAATGATGCCTGTAGAGCGTTGCGCAATTTTATTCGACACATCAAAAGCGGAGATCCTGTCACAAAGGAATCGATTAAGTGAGCTGACCTCCTCACCATTCATTTTTATTGATTTTTTATCGATCGGTAGTTCGTGCGGCCGAGAAGGAACGTTAGGGAGCTCCTTAGATTTTCATGCGCCTCAACTTTCCAAGTGATAATTTTAACGACATTTCTGGTTGACTACATGGGTGTGGTTGTGGGCGGAGCCTATATTTGAGGGCCGTAGTGGCAGAAATTCCGTCTTCTAACAATTTCTGACCTAGTGTCAATCGCCGCCACCAGCGGCATTGTTTCCGATACGTATCGATTTTTTTCGCTGGTGTTGCTGGCGTTGCTGCTGCATGACCCGGCCAGAGTCGATACGTATCAAAATCGATGTCGCCTAGGAGGCCGCGACGCAGGGTGCTATACTCCGCGTGGAGTGTCGCAGCATCAAGTAACCTTTTCACAGAAAATCAGTTTCAGTAGCTTTGAAGCCGGTTAATTTTGTCCTTCCGAACGCTATTGTTAACTACAGGCTCCGCCCAATCATAGCCGTTGAGTGGATTGTTCCTATGAGCTATGAACGTCACTGTCGGACGGAGAAAGTGGGCAAAAGGGGGCGTGGGGAAAAATTTATGTCATCGAACAACTGAAAAAATTTGGTTGTTTTAAAAATTACCAACAGTCGTATTATTTCGACCTATTTGCGTAAAATTTCTGTGGAAGTAGTGAAAATAATAAGAGTGGAGGAATGAAGAATGCATGATGAGAATATGAGAATGAAGAATGAATGATGAGAATAATAAGAATAATCATTTCCAGTGTAACAATACAGCTACTAATCGAATGTATCTTCTTCGTCACAAATACCACGAATCATATGATGGATCCGCTGCAAATCAACGATTTCTCACCATCCAGAGATCGACAGAAACTGCTGCGAGAGCAAGAAGTGCTGGATCAGGTGGGTTGCCGAGTATCTACTGTCTGGTATTCTCAAATATTGATGAAACGGTCCTAGGTGTTCCAACTGCTCAAAGCGCCGTTCATGCCCCGACAAGGTGTCACGGAAATTGGGCCGTTGCTAAGTTCGCCGTCAGATCTTAGCGAGCAGAGGAATGAGGTGTTCAAGACCATGTTTCAGCTGTGCTACAGCTTGTTAAGGTACGTAGGTGCTCCTTATTATTGAGGTTGTCGTGAGTGTCGCATACGAATTTTCAAGAAGCATGGGAAGAAAATTGTAGATCAAAAGGCATCCTTCTAAAAAACCACTAGTGACACTGAAAACAAATCAGGGGAAGCTAATAAAAGAAGCGGTCGAAAACATGTAGTCCAGAGGCCGCTTGCATCATTGAGATAATACTGGGTAAACCCCTACAGATTTACCCATTGTTAGCATGGGCATCGACACATTTACCCTCGGTAATATCAGTAATGCAACCAGACCAGAGCTCCGTGCCATAATATATGAACAGTGAACGTGGCAGCACTTAGATTACCCAAGGTAAATGTGTTAACCCCCACAAACGTACCCATCGTAGAAGGGTGTCAACACGTTTACCCCGGGTTATCTCAGTGATCTATTCAGGGGCCGCATGCATCATTGAGATTACCCAGGGTAAATGTGTAAAAGCCACACAAATTTACTCACTGTTAGCACAGGCGTCAACGCACTTACCCTGGGTAACCTCAATGATGCATCCAGACCCAGGGGCCACATGCATCATTGAGCTTACCTAGGGTAGACAAATTAGCACCGTACAAAATTACCCACCGCCAACACGGGCATCAGCACGTTTACCCTGGGTAATCTTAATGATGCATCCAGCCAGAGGCCTAGAAGTTAAGGGGTAGAAAAAGCTGTACATATCTCTCCCTCGCTCATCCTCCATCATCTTTATTTATTCATTTTCTTACCTATTGCGATGAAATTTCAGGTATTCACAGGTTAGCTACCGGAAAAATCAAGAATTTCTCGCTGAAAAGTTCGGACAAATTCAGGTAATGCGCTGTGATTTCCATACTTTGTAGGTATGTTGTAGTCATAGATCTTCTGCAATTTCCAGGAACAAATCGGCTTTGATCTACTCGCTGAAGACACCATGACAGCTGTGCTGCATAACAATCCGAAGCTTCTGGAAAAATACGTGAAAACGCCACATATCGAGCGATTTGTCGAACTTGTCAGGAATAATCGGCTTGGAAAGTAGGTACTAAATTGAAACATGAAGTAATGATGTTCTCCGTTTTAGTGGTTCTATTTCGTAGGTATACATATACTTGTAACAACAAGTAAGGTAAGCTACTGTTGTGGTGTGTTTTGTGGTAGACAGCTGGAAAATTTGTTGTGAGTCGAGCCCAAAGAGACATGAGATGAATTCAGCTGTGAAAATGAATCAATCCCTCCTATGCACGCCCTCCTAATTATTAATTGTAGAGAGGCACATTTCTAGGTTCCTCGACTACTTGGCCGATCTATGCGTGTGCCGAGGTGAGGCGAACAAGAAGGTCCAGGAGTTGATCTGCAACTCAGTGCTCAGCGAGAGACATCGTGACATTTTCATGGAAACAAAACTGGTAAGCCTGAAATCTATTGAAGGCACCTTTCCACCTCATAATGGTTTTTCGGGATTTCTATATGGAAAGAATCTCCAGGAGCTCTAGATTGCAATGGTATACTTGATTCTATGCAAAACTACAGAACAACACTTTTTTGATCTCCAGCTTTTAGGAGATTGTGGGCGGAGCCGTGGGTGGGGTCATCGTGGGAGGACGATGTTTCTTAATGAAGCACTGGAGAAAACACACCCTCTGAGGGTATTTATACTCTCGCTCGCACCATGCGCTCCCTTGCTTGGCAGACAACGGCGTTGCCTACCGCTTTGGCCCCGTCTCCTGGCCACGCCCACAATCTCCGCAAGAATTGCAGATCGAAAACGGGTTTTTTGGCAGTTTTGCACATAATCACGTATACCATTGTGATCAGCAGCTACTGGAAATTCTTTCCATGGACAAGTTCGGAGGTCGGACGGTGCATTTAATCCTATTTTTTAGCTGCTGTCGGGGAACCCTCTGTTGGCTGACATTCTAGGAATGTCATGAAACCCTCAAATGGCTCATTTTCTTGTTCTTTCCCACTGTTGAATGAAAAATTGAAGAAAGCTCTTGGATTTTCTAATAACAAACTCTGAAGAACATTTTTATACGTGATGAATCTTTTAATTGTGTTAATTTTAAATATTTTTCGTGGAAGATTCTAAAAAATCATGAATATAGGCGCATGGGTAACCTAGGTACCTGAAATTCTTGCTTAGATAAATGATGAGGTGCACATCGGATGGATGGGCCAACAGCCACGAAGACTTGTTGATCTAGCCGAATCAGCCACTTACAGCACGGCTGACGCCGAATTTCTGGACTACTACAGGTAAGCTTCGTTGTGTAAATAAATAAACAAGCATAAATAATGTAAACAAAAGACACTTCAATCACTGCCCTTTTTCTCTAGGCACCAACTAGACCTGCTGGCCCAAATGTGCCAGGAACAACAGTACCTCGCAATAGATCCACCCCCGGAACGGAAACTGCTGAACATCTCACAGCAGTTGCCAGCTGAACTTGTTCTCAAGTGAGTACTACCACAGAACGTATCGATTTTCCAGCCAGGACCCACTAGTACTACAGGTGCATGTCGGACGCAAGGCTGCCTAGCGAAGTGCGTGCGTCGTTCACGCGTCTAATGCTTCATCTGCACGTAGTTCGTGGAAGCCCGCTGAGTGCTATACGTCATGCTCGACTCTGGGCTGACATTCCGAACGAGGTCAAAGTGCAGTCGTGAGTGGATCAATCGATAATTGATTGATAGAGGTATAGCTGTGAGAAGGGATGATTTCAGGTATAAAACCACATCCGTCGAGGGGTACAGCGACGGTGGACGAGCTCGAGTTGGAGATCAGTTTGCGACTGATGTGAGTGCAGCAGAATGAGTAACCCTGGGACCGGACACTTACCCAAATTTACCCTTTACCTCGCACCCATGAACACACGTGACGCTCAGTATACCGAGGGTCGGCATGAGTCATTGAGATTACCCAGGGTAAAAGTCCTAGCATTCCCAGATTACCAGCTCTTAACATAAGCGTCAAAACGTTTACCCTGGGTTGATTCCAATCATGCATGACGGCCCAGCCGCTACCCATGGGTAATTCAGTATTATACTTTAACTCTTCCCGCGAAATATTTTCACAGTCGAAATCGAGTGATTTATTCAGGTGCTGAACACCGTCGAGAGCTACCTCGACTCCTTGAGGCACAGCCACCCAAATGGACCAGTGTTACACAAGGACGCGGCGAGTGTTTGTACGAACAAGCTCACGCACGAGGTTAGGTTCACCCTCGTTTACTGCTTAGTTATTATTATCACTAAGATTTTTCTAGATGGTGACCTTAGCAAAGGCTCTGGCTCAGTTTGGCTACTACACCTTTGACGATCTGCTAACTCTCACGGAGAATCTGTTGAATATCGTTGACACAAGTCCGCATAGTGCTCAAACAGGTGAATTTAGAGTCGCAGTCGTCCTAGTTTAGTTTTGGTCCATTTCCTGGCCTGCTGCAACGCGGTTCAGTTTGACCCACTGGTTCTGACACGTTCTAACAAGTGTTTCACCTGGTTCCTAACGGGTTCTAACAGGATTCTATGGTTCTGACGCGTTCTGACACGTCCATCACGAGGATCCTAACAGGTTCCAACAGGGTTCCTTAATTTTGACACGTTCTAACACGTCCTTTACGGACATCCTAACGGATTCTAAGAGGAATCTTTGATTCTGACACGTTCTAACACGTCCATCACGAGGATCCTGACGGGTTCTAACAGGATTCTTTGGTTCTGACACGTTATAACACGTCCTTCACGTGGACTCTAGCGAGTTCTAACACGCCTGTTTGGCTCTGACACATTCTAGCACGTCCTTCATGTAGATCCTAGCAGGTTCTCACACGATTCTTCGATTCTGACAGATTCTGACATGCAGTAACAGGTCATACGCAGGCCATAACGGGCTCTAATAGGACTCTCTGGTTCTGACATGTTCTAACACGTCCTTCACGTGCATCCTAACGGGTTCTAACAGTAGGCATCCACCCTGACATGTTAGGTTCAACGAAATGAGTGTTAGATCGTGTTAGAGCCGCAACGGAACTGCGATGCTGCGTCGCGGTCGCGAAGCGGTACTAGGGGTCAAAATTGGGTCAGTATGACCAACTACAGGACTTTACTATGTCATATTGTTGGTTTGGCTCTACATGTGAGCTTTTCAGGTCATATTTGTTCGTACTTCAGTAAATAAGTAAGTAAATAAATAGATGAACTTAGTGTAAGTAGTGAATACGTTCCAGCCCGAACTGTTTCCCACGGCATGACGATGATTCACCGAGTCACTCAATCCATGATTGGTGGCAGACCCAGGATGGCGGATGGCCACTCGAAAAGCGTGGAGAAGACCAGCATAGAGGACACCGTGAAGGCAAAAGAGAGCCGGCAATTGCTGGTGAAAACGAAGCTCATAGTGGCTGAGATATTACAGGTAGGTTCTCTTCCTTCTCAGGACCTACAGAACAAGTTGTCGGACCGCATTTGAAACTTGCTCTAACCAAAGCTTGTTAGCATCTTGCAAATCCAATAACCGCCCCGTTTACAACTTGTCGGCAAGCTTTGACTCGAGCAAGTTACAGGTACCATTAAGCCAACCTGTTCTGGAGGTTCTGGGTTTTTTCAACAGAGGGTTATGCGGAGGCTAAGAAGGGAATTTTCAGTTTGTAATGGATGTCCGTCGAGATTACCGTATTACTATGGCGCTGTCATGGTTCAAGCAGAATTTTCCCTGTGATGAGCATGGTGTACTCAATCACACTGCAAGTAAGGGCTTTTTCCTTAATTTTGGCTTTTTTTCAAAGCAATTTTTTTCTTATGGTACTCATGCCACGTCATTCATTAATTTATTTATTTACTGATTCACTCCTTGAAATAAATAAATAAATAAATAAATAAATAATACCCTGATACCTCAGACATCAACGAACGCATGGCTCACGAGCTATACGAGGCTATCTACCAGTCCTCAGGACATGAGCTACACTTGGACGGAGGCGACGGACAACTCCTCCTGGCAATTCTCATGCAGGTACAGTGGCGTCGATGGCGGTGGCCTTTCCGCGGCCTCGGAAAGCACGCGGCGCGACCGCACCGCTCGTGCAAGGATCCTCTGCAGGACGAAATACATTGGGGTTTTCTTGATAGTTCGTTAGTTTTCTTATTAGTCAACATCAGATGTGACGAACAACTATCGAGAGAACCCAGATTCGCCTCTGCGGCGACGACTCCGTCGTGAGCGGCGCGGTCGTGCAGCGTGCTTTTCGAGGCCGCGCGAGGGCCACGCCATCGACCCATACTATAGATGGACTGTCTTGAACAATGCTAAAATGTTGTGTGTTTATACTTCATCGCGCACATACCATCTGTCCAAAAGCCGCTGGTTTCATACGAAGACATGCTTGTTGTGGCAGTGGCGAGTATACTCACGACGGGATGTCGTCTGCTGTTTATACATTTCCTTCAAAAGTCGCGCTATAGGCCGAACTCGCTTCGTTTTTGTAAGCAGCGCGATGCGACGATTGCGTCGACGTAGGAATTGTCATTATAAACCTTTCTCTGCAGCTGCTCCAGCATACAATCCACTTCACTTCGCTACGTGTCGCGTCGCGCATGTCGCATCGAGCCTCGCGATGAACTATAAACGCACCAGAAAAAAATTCAACAAAACTTTTAGATGACGATGTCCGACTACCCACCGCTCACCAGCATAGCACTAAAAGTCCTGTTCCGACACTTCACCCAGTATCAAGAGCTGCTCGAGGACTTGAAGCAGGTGAAGCACTATTTCCTTCTGAAGCCTCCCCATCTGAATTCATCCGTTCAGGTTCAACTGCTGGTCTCATCAGATGACGTCGAGAACTATCGCCAAGTGGATCGGGATCTGTTCATATTGAAAAATCTCACGGAGAAATCCGAGCTATGGGTGCATGGCGATCGTCATCATTCGATTGATGGCAAGGAACATGACAAGGACGAGAAAACGTGGGTTCTGGTATTGTTGTGAGGTTGTTCAAGCATAAGAACAGAGCAAAACCAGCAGAGCTTGTAGTTTTACGTTGGTGTTCGAATAATCTAGAACGAATAAGTCGAATATTCGGCTATTCGGATAAGAGTTTTCGAATACCTTCCTGCTGGTGTCCACCACTTGCGGGAGGTAGACTTGATTCAAGCGATGAAATCGAGAGATATTTCACCAGATAGCTGGCCAATCGTAGCGAGTATTAGGGGGCGTGTCCCTCGCCGTCTCGCTTCTCCTCGGCTTAAAGGTTTTTCTCAGCTTCTCTCTATTCTATGCCCACCTTTCTTATTTGCTTTTGTCCTCCAGTACTTATAAAAATATGGGTAATCACTATTCTATGTTAATGGCTTGAAAATTCACTTTCATTGGTCAGCCTAGCAGTGGTCGGGTTACCTCATTCTCTTTTGCTCCCTGCGCAGCGTAAGGTCTCACCATTGGGTCAGAATTCCATGTCGAATTCATTTTTGAGCTTTTTATACTAGTGAAGTAACCAGAAGTCACTTAGCGTGGACAATAACTAGCTATCACAACGTAACCGCGGTACTAACATGTTTCCACACGGGACCAACCGCTTTTGAACAACCTGAATGCGAGCGACAGTTGTGCCGCGAAGGAGTATAAACACAGCTACTTTCGGGATTTGCGAGTGGCGATGTGAGAGTACGAGTCCTCTTCACTACACACTTTTTAACTGTGGGATAGCACCTAATATTCTGATTGTTAATTGTGTGGAATGAAGATAAAAGATTAGTTAGTACAAAAACTGAAGCTGTTATTTTGAACAGAAGTTGTCATACAACAGGAAAATTTACAAATAAAATTCTTTGCAGTACTGTTCCTACATCTTGGTGGCTGAGATTCTAAAAACTGTAAAAATGCTAGGGTAAGGATTCACCTATGGGGAACGGGTGCTCCTCGGCCCAATAGTGGGGAAAATGCCGGGGTAAGGATCCATTGATGGAGAAGGGGGCAACGTTTACAGAAAACTCAGGAAAATTTTCGTTCAGTTATCAAAAACACGCGTTTTAGTTTACTGACAATGGAACGGATAGTCGGACTGATCCATCATGTCCATGATTGGCGCGATAAAGCCAACGAATGGCTAAGGTGTTTCTATTTTAATGCATGCACTTTGTTAGGAAATTTTTCTAGAGATTCAAGGGGTTTGTGTGGAGATTCGGGAGTGGCGTCGTTTATGTTCCAATCCTCTGTTCCCTATCTTCCGTGATTTTTTTTTTGGTTATCTTCCTTTTTTTCCTTGGTTGTGGTAACCAACATCGCGATTGTGTTTTCTGCAGGACCAAAATGGATTTCGAGGAACATGAGCTGAACAACTCCAAAGGATTCGCTACAGATGAAAGTCTGAAGGCTGTCGTTGACATTATCGATGAGCACTATCCGAACAACCGCAAAGAGTGTTTGAGGCTTCTGAATCAGGTTTGAAATTCAAACTTATGGTCCTTCTTAGTGAGGGAACAGCAACTGAGAGATTTTTCTTGCAGCTACTGATTAGCGAAGATCGCAACCTAGCCGCTGCAGCTCTGCAAGAACTCAGTGATAGGACACCATTGATCGCATACCCGCTGATTCGACAGGTATGTACATTTCCTAGAAGTTATGTGCTACTTTTTATGTACATACGTAACCCATTACAACTGCTCTGAAAGGAACGCATAAACTAGCCATTAAAACAAAGATATGGGCGAGAAGGTAAGACAGTGAGCTTCTAAAGATTGTTTTCGTGAATAAACCACTGTATAACCTGCAATTTCTGGGTAATACAGCGGGAAAAACTTAAATTAAGAAGTAGATAGGCGTTACATACATATATATTAAGAATATTTGATAAATTCTACCTCAATTTCTCCATACAATCAAAGTCAACTCGAGGTTAATGCACTTATACACAATGAGCGTCAATGGCGGTGGGCCTTCCGCGGCCTCGAAAAACACGCGCCGCGACCGCGTTGCCCACAATGGAATCATTGCTGCAGTGGCGAATCTGGGTCTTCTTAATAGTTGTTCATCACATTTGGTGTTAACTTTTAAGAAAACTACTTAACTATCTAGAAAACTCCATAGTTTATTGTCCCATAGGGGACTCCTGCTGGAGCGGCGCTGCGTGCTTTTCGAGGCCACGGGAAGGCTACCGCCATTGACGCTGACTGTATGTACCCTGGCAAATTCGTGGCCTTAACTGGTTACAATATTATCAAAAACGTTTCTTTTATTCTACTTACAAAATTATGACTCTTTTTTAGATTCTAGTACGGCTGAAGAAACTCTGCTACAAAAAAGACCGCCCCGATGGCATGAACCAACAACTGTTGAAGAATATGCGCGTCTACGAAGTGGTGCTCGAGTTCTTGAGCATTCCCTACGACAAGGTTGTTCTTTTTCGCTTTGACCCACTTGCTAGATAATTGCCGGAAAGACTACAAATTCCAGAAAAATGACGCGGAGATGCCAAAACTGATCACCTTGTCGCATGAGTTCCTTCGAAGTTTCTGCAAAGGTAACAAAGAGAACCAGAGCAGACTGCACAAGTTCATATCCATTGAGAAAGATTCCAAGGAAGGCACTCTGCGAGTGGAAACGGTAGGAAAAACTTTTACCACTTGGAAGGAAGTTAGTGGTAACTATCGAGTTGTTCAGGAAGAGGAAGCTGCCACTTTGGTGGCGATATTCCGAAACAATCGTGAGCTGGCTAGTAACGTCTCCGAGGATCTCGTGGCACATATAGTGAATCTTATTGAACACAAGGTTCGTTTTTCCTTCCAGATTTTGACCTACTCTTATTTTTTTCATTTGTTTTTTTTACCACGTTTATGGAAGTAAGCAGAGACTTTCCTCATCTCGTATGTAAGCAACAATTGGTCCAATTCGAAAGTCTGCGGCACAAATTACAATCAGTTTTGTGAACTATCTACAATTATTTTTCAAATTTGTTATTATTTTTGTTACCTTTCAATATATTAGCACAATTTTACAAACAGATCTACTATTTATTTTCAATGGTGGGAGGAGAATTTGAACGAACCAATCGTAGAACAAATGCCACGCCCCGTTTTCCCTCACGATGATACACACCCATGAAATTGTGCAAACATTTACTTGCAAGGCTGAAAATCGTAGGCGAGAGCTCCCTTCCTTAGTATGTCCACTCATAACACCTTCTTTTGAGGAGTGGAGCGCTATGGGGTGAAAGGCGGTGCAGAGCTCTGCGATCAGCTAGTGCTATGAATTGCCCAATCGGAAAGCTTGGCCACGCCCCTTTTCTCAGCGCAACGCTCCACCCACCTTGTGTTGACCGTCGTTCTTTCGACATGAATAACTCTACTTTTTTGAATGAAATGAATGAATTACAAAATTTTAGTTATTTTAGACGGAATTTTACGTCCTGGTGGGTAACGGAAAGAAATTTTTTAAAAAATGTCCGAGGTATATAAATCAGGAATTTATTCATTTCTCTGTTTATTTACAACCCAAGGGAGCGTCAGTTTTTCTACCAAGAAAAATTTCTCCCAGTCGAAGCGTGAGCTCTAATAGTAGCCCTTGGAAACCCATTTTGGGAAAGGGTTACCTGTGATAGGGTCTGAAGAAAATTGCTAGAACAGCAAGGGTTACAGAGGGGTGGGGGATCCTGGAGTGGAGACCTACTCACCAGGGCTGTGCATTATTAGCTTGACGAATTGACGTATTAACGGTTAACGGCTATTTTTGACCTAATATAACGAACTAACGAGTTAACGGTTTAGCGAAATTCGAAATTTTGTAACGCGCAGCTCTGCTGCCTACTGATTTTCCACAGCTTTTTTTATTTATTTCTATTGATGAAGGAATGTAAACTCTGGAAAACGTTGAAATTTCAATGTTTAGTCACGCAATGCTGTGTTCTTGGAGCTACTGCAATCGTTCGTTTGTATCCACGACAAGGAGATCGAGACAAGCCAGGACAAGGTGGCTACCGAGGTGAGGCCTTCCTTTTTTTCCTCCGAGGAGTATTCGGTAAAGAAAACAAGCAAAATTCACGTTTTCAATGTGCCACCTGTGCTGCTATCGTGCTGCTACTGTGCTGCTATTGTGCTGCTATCCTATCCTCACCATTCCAGATCTGTACGGCTTCTGATGAAGTGCGAGCGTTATACGTCGACAACGCCTCATTCGAGCAACTCGATCAGATGATGCAAAATGCACCACCTTACCTGGATAACACGCATCCTTTGAAATATCACATTGAACTAGTCAGGTGAAGTGTTTTACCACATGGGAAAAAGGCAAATGAGGACTGTCCGTACTTTTCCAGGTTGCTCGCGATGTGTACACGAGGGAAGAATGGCAGCACGGAATTGAAGTGTGCTTCTGAAATTCCTATGGATCATATTGTACGAGTAGTCACGTCACCATCGTGTTTAATAGAGGTAGTTCTATTCCATTTCGCCAGAGCTGTTTATATAGTAGAAGTTCATAACAAGTTTTCTCGGGAAGAAAAGGGTTTGAATAGCGTCATTGAGATTACCCGGGGTAAACGTGTTGCCGCCAGTGCTAGCGATGGGTAAATTTGCGTGGTGTTCACACATTTGTAGCGGGGTTGTATGGTTGTGCTCGTCTCGTCGAGCTCTATCGAAAGGTCGCACTTTTATCGGTGCAACTCGTCCAAGGGGGCGTGGTCTAGCTACAAATCTGAAAAAAAAGCCTAAGAATCGCAAAACTTGGCGTATGGTATGTAGCGGGAATATTTGTATGTATCGAGAGGGTTTTGAACGCTCTTCCAAACCAGCCTAGAACAGGGAAAATCGGATGAAAATGGGCGGGGTTTAGGTCTCACTTTTCAGAAATGCACCTTGGGTAATCTCAATGATGGATGCAGTTCCTGGAGCCGCATGCAGCATTGAGATTACCTAGGGTAAACGTGGTGGCACATCACAAATCAACGTGTCGTTAATATAGGCATCGACATGTTTACCCTGGGTAATCTCAATGATGAATCCAGGCCCTGAACTTTCCCATATTTAGGTAAAAGTGGCCTATTTCCAATTTCTCCTACACTGCTACATCGACACCGACGCCGAAATGAAGGATGCCTACAAACCAGAGTACGTCGATTCACTGCTGCATAATATGCTCAAGGATGTTGAGAAAGTGAGTACTGGGTAACTCTTAGTTACAGTTACCGGTCAGGAGTCATTCTGGTTCATAACCCTTTTAGCTTCAAAATGAACTGGCCAAGAAGACCACCTCATCAAGCTGCGCAGTGTTGGAGCAGTACATCTGTCTTACCGTCACCGAAATACTGTTGAAGTTCTTCGAGAAGCCGTACAGCGAGCAGGCAAAGGTTGACATACATGTGAGCTGCACCCATCTCACCTCAACAGTCACAACCATACCTTGACCAGTATATCCCTCAGTTCTGCCTCAGAAACTTTGTGTACCCTCGTGCCCATATGCAGATTTTTTGACAGAATGAAAAGTTCAGTCCGGTTAACGGGCGGTATTACCGTAGTCTCAACGCGTGAAATTCAATATGATTTGTGCCTAAACAGCGGAGACGTCTCACCAAGCAAAGATGGTCTTTCAAACGAACCATCAAAATAATGGTGATTTCGAATCGTTTGCTTACATATGTCTGTTAGAATTCCTCCTTAGCAACTTTTACCGTAAAGTCACGTGTATTCAGTGTGCACACCGCCTGTGAATTACGGTAACTCAGCCTGCACACCGGACTGAACTTTTCATTTTGTGATTTTTTTCTCGCCCCAAAGACAACGGGAGTCCCTCTCATAGAATGAGGAGAAATCGAAGTTAGGCATCAAGAATTTGCATTGTTACATTTTTCAGTCTGTATTTTCTTAAATATTTTATTTAATATTTATTATATTTTATTAATATTTAATTTTTAAAGCGTTTTTTTACTGTTCACTGTTCCACGACAGTTCATGTTTAGTGTAAGAGCAAAAAAGTCCAGCACCTTGCCGGCATATAGCCCATCATTATATTTATGCAGTGCCGGTCAATCGCTCTTGCATCGCAGAATGCCACCCGTCCGACCAGCCGCGCCGCACCACCCACGCGGCGCGGCAGGTCAGCTGCACGCCATCGTAGCTGGGCCTTGTTTTCCACTGTTTTCATTGTGTCTTTGCCTCCAATCCGAAATGCTTGAGTGAAAACAACTACACTTAGCAGCGCCCGAAAACGACGGCACCAAACTGGCCTGCCGCATCGCGCTGGTGCGGCGCGGCAGACTAGATGGGTGGTATTCTGTCATGCAAGAGTGATTGACCAGCACTGTAGGATTTGCTCTGGGCCTATACGCATCAGTGATATTACCCTGGGTAAACGTATTGATGCCTGTGCCAACAATGGGTAAGCTTATGTGGTGTTAATACGTTTACCCTGGGTAATCTCAGTGGTGCATGCGGCATCTGGCCAACATGGCTCCGAAAAGTTGGACAAGCGAAATTATCACATTCTTCATACCAAATTGGGTTATTTCTTCAAGCTGTAACAACCAGGGTAAATGTAAAAGTTTCTGAGGTAGCAGTGACCGCATTCGTGTTCGTTGCATTAGGTCACATTGATATAATTAGCGCTATGAATATGTCTATGTACGTACAACGCCAGAAATGTGTCTTGTTGCTCTATGTCATTCCACCATTGTCTTTAATGAGCTACTATTGCTAGCTAGAACATCAACGTTCAAAAGGAGCGGCCAGCCGCGTTCCATGATTTTCTGGACGCAATTAAGTTTACGACTGTTCCAGGCACATAAAAAGATGTTCACTTCTCTACTTCAACACTTGAGCATGCTTCATGCCGGGAGTTTGAAGCGATCGCAATCACCGAAGCATTGGTATCGTGTGGATCAGTGCATAAAACGGTTGAGAAAGTGGGGTAAGTACTATGAAAATTGCAGCGGAGCAGCTAGCCAAGCAGATTGCTTCATGCTGATCTGCTGGCCAATCATAGAGTACATACTGTAGTATTTCTAAAATGGCGGTAATTTTGCAACCAGGCAAATTTGGCGGTAATGTGCTCCATGTTATTCGTACACAAGAATTCCATGAGATTCACTCGAGCCCACGATTTTGAACTTTATTTCTATGTTTTGAATGTAATAGCGAGCTATTACTGAAAGTAATGGTACAGAAAATGAAACCAATGACTCAAATAGGGGTGTGAGACGTTATTTCTGGAACGGGCGGTGCAGACGCGCTCCGTGATTGGCTATTTGGGTGAATTGACCAGTCGCAGAACTTAGCCGCACCGCCCTTTCCAGGTATAACGCTCTGCACCTCTCAAATTGTTAGGAATGAAAATCGCCTCAGTTTTATGCTGTGGAACACCTTAATCTGCATGAAAACAGGGCCACATGCATCATATATGTACAATATTACCCAGGGTAAGCATGTCAATAGTAATCAAATTTACCCATCATTGACGCAGGCGTCAAGACGTTTACCCTGGGTAATCCTAATGATCCATTTACTCTCTGGATCCATGATTGAGATTACCCACGACAAATTCGTTGAAGTCCATGTTACCTTGTGTAATTTTGAGTTGTATCGACGCGTTTACCCTGGGTAACCTCAATGATGCGTCCAGCCCACCTTTCCACCAATATGAATAGTATTTTTCCAGCCGAAGAGAATAACATTGCGCTCCCAGCAAGTGTCGTCATGCCACCATTCAGTACCGTTCCAACAGTGAAACAGCGTTGGCAGTGTGCAGCCAACTCAGCACGGTTCATTGGACAGGTGACTTTACACATCTAGCTGATTTTGCTTGGAAATAACGTCTCGAAAACTTTTCCGATGTGTGGAGAGTGCTCCTGAACATTAACTATCAACAACATAGCATTCAATCCTCTTACATCCCTCCAATATTAAGTTGTATGGAAAGTTTCCTGGAATTTTTTCGGAGATTTCTTGTTGCATTTGCACCGCCCCACCTCGAAATTATTTCTGGGATTTTCCCATGGAAAGAATCTCCAAAAGCCGCTGATCACAGTGGCGTACGTGATTTCGTGTAAAACTGCCGGAAAACCCCTTTTTCGGGCCCGATTCTTGGGAAGCTTGGAGGCGGAGCCGGTGGGAGGGG
>JARK01001340.1:3295054-3307395 GCA_000688135.1 Ancylostoma ceylanicum | reverse complement strand
GGGGGGGGGAGGTGGCCCAGGCGGGAAGAGGATGCTTCTGGATAATGCACTCCTGGAAGCGCACCTTCTGAGAGATTTCATACTTTTTGTGAGAGTCCCTCATTATCTATAACTTGACAACATGAAGGTGCGGGGTGTGGGTCACGACGAGGCAAAATGGGGCGGGCCATGTTTCTGTGATTGGACAGTTGAAGGAAGGGAGCCAATCACAGCAACATGACCCGCCACACTTCGCCTCATTATGACCCATATTCGAAGGTGCGCTGCATCTCCCGCCTCTCCCCTCCCCTCCCCTCCCTCTCCGCCCATCTAGAATGGACGAGTTTTCCGGACTAAAATGAGTACACTTTTTCCAAACGATTCACCGCTGTAAGCAGTTGTAAATGAAAACAGAGGGCAGAAAATGTAACATTTTGCTCGACAAACTCGTCCACTCTAAATGAGCGGGAAGCTCGGAACATTCCCGAGAAAGTTCATGAATCCCACCATAGCAAGGGAATGCATGCATGGTGCGGATATCCCTTAGTCTCGCCTTGGCTCCGCCCACAAGCTCCACAAAAGTTGTGGCTCGAAAATGGATTTTTCGGCGGTTTTGCAGCGAATCATGTATACCACTGTGATCAGGAGCTTTTGGAGATTCTTCCCATGTCAAGATCTCGAAAATGATTCTGAGCTGGGAAGATGCCTCTGACGAGGATATTGGTCTAGCCGAATCTGTTTACCATGCATCGTGCAATTGATCTATCATAGTCATTAACCCAGAACTAAGCCTCTGGTGGTCAAAGAAGCATGAAAAATCCATTTTCCCCTGGGATTTTTCCAGATTTTCTTCTGCAAAACTTTTCATACAACCTGATATAACAAGAATGACTGTTGAAGCTCCCGCATCCACTAATACCCAACCTTTTCCACCTATTTTCTAATAGCATTCCGAACCTAAATATGCACGACTCAGCAAACGCTGACCATGCGGAATCGCGCCAACTCGTTGATGATGCCTGGCTTTCCAAACCCAAACAACCACAACGAGAAGGTAGCAAATGTCGTCACATGCTATCACGTGAGTTCACTCGTTCTATTCCTCTACTTATCAGATGTTCATGGAATTGAGGCTCCTAACCCTCTTCTCATTGGGTGGATCTGCAACTATTATATAACCAAAATTTTCCTACAGTAACCAAATTCCCTTACTACCCTTTTTCTGTAATTAGTGCTGTTTACCTTTTCCTAACCACATAACCCTCCTACGTGTATTCAGATGATGATCGGCGAGTTCAAATTCTACCTCCTTCCACTGCATTCAGCCGAAGGAAGTGTGCTGGTCGACGTGCTGCACACTCCCGACCTGCTGTTTCCAGTGGGATCATCGCTGCGTGAGAAATGCGCGAAAGGTGGTGTTGTGACGAAGTGAGTCCAGATTTTTGAATTGGGAGA
Source organism: Ancylostoma ceylanicum (assembly GCA_000688135.1). Classification (NCBI taxonomy): domain Eukaryota; kingdom Metazoa; phylum Nematoda; class Chromadorea; order Rhabditida; family Ancylostomatidae; genus Ancylostoma; species Ancylostoma ceylanicum. Next base: position 3,305,961 of record JARK01001340.1, on the reverse strand, counting down.
ATTTATTCATATTATATGCATGCGTTTGACGCGCGTGTGTCTATCTGATGGAGCATAGGCCCAGTCGCATCGCTGACGCAACTCAGACGCACGCGTTCGCTGCCGCGCGTTCTTTTCAGTGAGGTTGTACATGCAGGGTTGGCCGTTTTTCATAGAAAATTCTCCGCAAGTGGATGCGTGCGTCTGACGCGCGACTGACGCACGCATAGCATGAATTGCCCTATTATCGCTGCTGTGGAGTATCTCTGATAAATGTGCGCTAGGGACGCAGTTCAAACAGCGTAATGCGTCGAGCAGAAACCCTAGCAGCACTTATTCCCAGCTGCTGCCATCCTTCCCTCAATTGCTGCCATTCTTCGACAACTGCTGCTATGAGGAGGAAAGCTTGAGCAGCACTTGAGGCGAGGATGGCAGCAGCTGGGAGGTGATGTGGCTAGGGTTTTTGCTCGACGTATTACGCTGTTTGAGCTGCACAGTTATCAGAGCAGCCAATGAACAATTTCTCATACAGAATTCCTCGCAACCCTGGGTAATTAAACCGACACCACTAATTTTTCCGACTATTTTTTTCTTTATTTCAAGGCTGATCCAGCACTGCAAAACACTGATGCAGAACAAACAGGACAATCTCTGCACTCGTGTCCTGCAGACGTTGTGTCGAATGTGCAACGGCTCAAGACAGAATCTCAGTGAACAGGTAAGTCAAGCAAATGCTTAGTTAATTGCTTACTTTGTACATGTCAGCTAATTATAAACCGAACTGCGTGCTTCGATTGCGATGAAATTTCTGTTCAGTCTTCAAACCCGCGAATAACCGAGCGAATTCTTCAGTTCCGTGACCAGCTTGTCGCTTAATTCTGACGCAAGTCCTAAATCTCATGAGATTATTGAAATCGACATATTTGGACCCTTTTTTACCCCTTGGCGCTATATGAGCCGCTATGAGCAGCTGCCTGCGAGTAGCGGCTCATATAATTAGCCTGGCAGTTAAATTCCTGGGCCGAGCATCGAATAAATCCCTTCAAACCTCTATCAACATACATTTTGCGTTTTTTTTTTCGTGAGATAAGGGGCGAGGGCTGTTATGGACAATCAAGTACGGTTTTAATCTGGTAGACATGGCTTGACGTGATTGACATTTTAAGAACCTCCTCTCTAAAGTGATGGTCAATCGTTATTGCACTGCAAGGACGAGGCCGCGACGCGTCACCTATTATGTGGCGCGGCAGACCACCGCCCTAGCTATGGTCGTGGGGTTTGGCTGATATTACCACGCTGCTGTTATCAAGGCTATTTACTTCGAGTGTGTGCGCTCTTACATGTGTACACTAGCACTCTCATGTATTACATAAAAGCGGCAGTCCCGGCAATGCCCAACGACCACAGCACCCATCTGGTCTGCCGCGCCGCATGGATGGTGCGGTGCGACCTCGCTACCATCTGTGCAACAAAGATTGACCGTCAATGTACATGTTTTTTTCTATTTCCGACTTTTAGAGGAATGCACTGAGCACCAAAAATTTAGCGCGATTTTCGAGCTTGTGGGTAAGGAAACGCATTATTTTCTGGTTACGACTATTTTCTGATTTTTTTTTCGATTTTCTGATTACGTCGTTGCACCTAGCGTATATAAATATTTTCTTCATGGAACCGATCTGGAATTTTTGTGACAACCGCCGAAATGCTTGCGCATCCCTTATTCTGCCACCATGCTATCCGCAAAGTATAGCATCCTATGTCGTCGTTGTCAAAGACATTGACTCGATACCATTTATAAAATCCACTTTTCGCTGCTGCCATACTCTGCGAGAAGTACAGCGGTTTTTGTCGCTGCTGCAGCGGCGGCGCTGGTTTTGGTACGTATCGATTGGTCACGCGATGCGACCACGGCGGCAGCTGCGCCAGCGGCGCGCCGCCTACAATCGATATGTATCAAAACCAGAGTCGCAGTGGCCGCAGTGGGCTCATACTCCCAAGCAGTCATACTTCTCGAAGAGTATAGTAGCAATATCCAGGTTCTTACATTTTTAAAGGGAAACTTGACGAAAATGCTAATTACCGAAAGAAGTGGTCCCGTGGTCACTCGAAAAAAATTTTCTTATGTTTGCCTAACCAGCAGCAACATAACCAACAATTCGCTTTGGCTATGTGCTACAATTTTAAGTTCATAATATTGCATTAAGTTCGTATACTTGTTATGTCTAATGGAATGTTGTCGAGATTATCCATAAAGACTCAATTGCAGCCGATAGAGTTCCTGCTTCCACTAGTTGACGATCCCTTGCAGGACTTCTTTAACGTAAATGATTTCATTCGTGTGACGCCTACGATCCCAAACATATTTTTCCGTTTGTTCCGTATCCAAGCTTGGTTGAACGATATGTTTTGCATAAATGCGTCTTGGCTTGATATGTACATAAGTTCGCAGCTTTTTCTCCCTATCTAAGTTCTTCTTGTATACAATTCGATGGCTTTATGGACAAAATTACGATAGGTGCTAGGGTACCCAATTGAAGTTGTGGTCATCTTGATTTACTTTTGTTTCCTTCGCTGGCGCCGCTTCGCAACCGCAACGCGTCAGCGCTGCGACGCGCTAGGGCATTGATTCTGACAGCTCCTGACATGCAAAACCTAAAATCTGTCTTGTCTTGTTAGGACCTGTCAGAACCAATAGGACAGTATGCAAGACTGTGCGAAAGTTCTAGAAAACGAACACGGGCTGAATCAGAATGACGCGTGCGTACAATTTATAGAGACGTCAACCCCCGTCTCCTCTTCCCCCCCCCCTCCCTCTCCCAGCCAACGATCTCTTTTAGAGCGAAGGCAGCGATTGGTTGCAAAGGGGAACACCCCACCCCCATCCATCCCAGGATGATGCGGTAAATTTTACAAAATTACTTTGGGGGATAGATACGGATTTTTCTGGCATACAGGGAACGTCAATCACTATCTCTACTCCCGCGGACTGGCGCGCCGCACCTCCTACGCGGCGCGGGCGAGGCAACACCCGACACCCCGCTCAGTCACGCCGCGTAACCCGTGCAGCGCACCAGTTCGCGGGAGTAGTAATTGTGATTGACGTTCCCTGTACCAATACTTCATGATTATTATTATTCTCTAAATGTTTGTTTGTACTTATTTAAATTCTAATTTATTTCCAGTGACTTTGTTATGACATCTCTGACAACCCGGCTTTCTTTTTTTTCCACAGAAGCCTGAGTTTCCTTTCGGATGCTCCGCCCCATCTGCCCCCAATTCCATCAGCTTAGAATCCATGCCTTATGCAATGCCAGTCAATCATTTTTGCATCACAGAATACCGCTCAGTTGCTTTGCCGCGCCGCAACACCTATGCGGCGCGGCGGGGCAGTTGCACACTGAAGTTGTCGTTTGTGTCCAGCAACACATTTCACTGAATAACTAGAAAACGTCTGGTGCAACTTATTTGCACACCATTCGGAATGATAACAAGAGCACAAGTCAAGCATCAATTGCGGGAACTCCAGCGCACAGCTGCTCTGCCGCATCGCACAGGTGGCGCGATGCGTCAGAGCAGGCAGGCGGTATTCCGTAGTGCAGGTATGATTGACCGGTACTGTACAGTAGCTGGCGGCCTTTCCGCCTCCTCAAAAAGCACGCGGCCACGACCGCGTTGCTCGAGCAGGAATCCTCCCGGGACAAGAAACTATGTGGATTTCTTGAAAGTTAGTTAGTTTTCTGATCATTTAACATCAAATGCGATGAACAACTATGAAGAAAACACAAATTTGCTACTGCGGCGACGATTTCATCATGAGCGGCGCGTTCGCGCCGCGTGCTTTTCGAGGGCGCGGAAAGACCACTGCTATCGACGCCCACTGTAGGTGAAACCGGACGGTGCCGCCTTTTTACGATACAGCCTATGAAACACGCTGTATAGGAGTCGTCAGTGAGGCTGGTCCGGCAACGCGGTGCAGCGATTTTGCCGCTCCGCAATGGGATACGGCGCGTGTCACCAGACCAGTTTCGCTGGTGCGATCTGTACACAAAACAATGTACATGCGCCATACTTTCGTACATATCAAGCCAACTCAAAGCTAACCGAGTATTTCGAAGTCTGGACCCCCAAAACGCTAGTGTCATAGGACAGCCGCATTCCAAGAACCCTCAAAATTACTAGATTAGTGGCATGTACCACAAAGCTATGTATACACGATATACTATGCCCTCTCAATCAGAAACGTTCTTGGAATGTGATACTCGATCCATACTGGGTATGCTGGCTCAACATATTGCAGAAAGGGCGATTTTCGATGCGCAGCCATCGATTGGTATGTGACCTCTCTTACAGTCTATCGCTTTTAGTTGAGTTAAAGCTAGCAAATTTCTATAGAGCATGCGTTACTCTTAGCTTGGTCGAACTATCCGGCATATTAGTTGCTTTCTTCGTGGGAAGTCGCGGTGATTTTCTATCTGGAGAATATGTGATTTTTTAAGGGACAAAAGCTTCGATCCAAACTGCTGCAGAGATACTTCGGACCACATGGACATCTTGAACGACAGCAGTCGCTTAGCGATGGAATGGATGGAATCAAATGTGAGTTCTGGCCCTTGTATTGGACACCGATAATCACTTCTTGATAAAATTTCTGACTTGAATCTACAGTGATTGGCGCAATTTGCCCTATAATTGTTATTGTTAGTCTGATAAGTGGACTATGGAGTGCGGCTCTGCTGGCTGCTCGCATCATCCGTAATTAGACAAAACCGTCTTCACGTATGTACAGTCGTTCCAAAAAAAAAAATTTGTCTCCACCGCCCGTCTGCTGACCCGCGCCGCGCCTCCTATGCATTATCATACGTGCTGCGACATGGCTCAGTCGACGCGCAGTGTAACGGGAGGCGAGTATTTTTTGGAAAGACTATATACAGTGGGCGTCAATGGCGGTGACCCGTCTGCGGCCTCGAACAGAACGCGGCGCGACCGCGCCGCTCGAGAGAGAATCCTCTCCGGGACATCAAATTATGGGGTTTTCTTAATAGTCAGTTAGTTTTCTTATTAGTTATCATCAAATATGACGAACAACTATCAAGAAAACCCAGATAAGCCTCTGCAGCGATGATTCTAGCGTGAGCGGCGCGGTCGCGCCGCGTTCTGTTTGAGGCCGCAGACGGGTCACCGCCATTGACGCCCACTGTACAGGGAACTCGAAACGCCTCAGTTGGGTACGGACCAGTGCCGCGGCGTGACGTGGCACTATGGCTGTCTGCTGCACTCCCCGACTGATAGTGCTTTGATGATGCTCTCTCATACCCTCTACCCAGTGTTGCCGCACCGGACCAGTGCTGCATTGCGCAAAGAGTAACCGAGAACGTCATCATAGCATTATCGACCGGGGAGTGCGCAGACAGCCAGAGTGCCACAGCGCGCCGCAGCACTGGTCCGGATCCAACTGGCCCGTTGGAGTTCCCAGTAGTCCAGTATTATTGATCCCGAAAGTCTTGTGTGATGACGTGGTCCAGGTTCAACGGTTAGGGGATAGGTACCACTGTTTTGTCATAGGTTCGGCCTGAATTGGGCAAATAGTGCAGCTCTCATTATTGCACGTTGAGTAGATCGCTATTTCCGCAACTGAACCCACTACATAGAAGAGCTATGATTTTGAAATCAGCTATAGTCTTTTTAGCGAATGTGCAGTATCATTAGGAGAAGACTTGTTCCATGTAAAAATTTGCATGTGCAGAAAATTTGTCTCGAATAAGCGACGCAGGTTCTCTTCTTTGGTTTGTCTTTCTATCGTATATTCAGCTACTGCAAACTATAAAAACTAACTATAACTATAACTAAAAATAACTATAGTCTTTCCAAAAAATACTTGCCTTTCGCTACATTGCGCGTCGACTGAGCCACGTCGCAGCACGTACAGTCCTTCTCAAAAAGATAGACGGATTGCGCGTGCGGTTTCTTAGTGTTGCGACTGCACCATCGCGGTGGACCGACTCGACCCTCTCACTTGAAGCATGCACTCTCCGCATCCCTCGTTCAGGTCCCACAGCGATGGTGCAGACGCGCAATTAGTCTATCTTTTTGAGAAGGACTATATGATAATGCATAGGAGGCGCGGCGCGGCTCAGCAGACGGGCGGTGGATGCCGGAGGCAAGTATTTTTTGGAACGACTGTATCTTCCACCTCTAATTCCTTTATGGCTCTGCATGCAAATAGAGGTGGAAAAGAATAAGAACAACAGCGATCCCGACCAACCAAAGCACCTATCTGATCTGTCGCGTCGCGAGGCGATGCGGCGCGGCTTCTTTTTTTGCGTGCAAAAACTATTCTCGCTCACTATAGTACTGTAATTTCAGCTGCCAATCAAACTGAGAAGGAATATGAGGTGGCAATGGAAGAACGATCTCTGTATGACATCCAATGCCGTCTCAATGAAGCGGGCGCGTCTGACCTCGTCATTGACATCATCATTAATGAGCCAAGTCGCGAAATCTTCCTGAAGGCGATACAGCTTGCGAAAGCACTGCTCCTGGAGGGTAACGACAAGGTTCGTTTATGCCTCGTAGCATATGCAGTCGAGGTGGAGGGGGAGGGGGGGGGGGTGATTTCAGGAATTTTTGAAACTTGTTTTGATGAGATGAAGACTTTATGCTGGCATATATTCAAATCGATTTATTCTGAGTAATCTAGAATTGTTCTTATCCTTAGAAGAATGAATTTTTTCTTTGGAGTTGCAAGTGTTCGTTTCCTTTTTTACAAGAGATCATACTTTTCTGACGATGCTTCCCCACCAGGGTTGTGCATAACAGAAATCTTGATTTTCGTAAATCGTAAAGGAATTGCAAAAAAAAAATGGTCGTAAATCGTAAATCGTAGTTACGCACATCACTTTTCCTCACCCCTCTCCTCCCACCACCGTTTACTACCGCCGCTTTCCTCATAGTTACACAGTTTTCATCTTTTCATCGTCATTGAATTTAAAGGTTCAACAGTCGTTCTATAATCGCTTGAAAAAGAAGGACACCCATGAGCCTTTCTTCACGGCACTCTCTCACCGCATACAAACAGCGCAGAATCGCTTGAAAAGCGATATGATGTCATGTAACGAGAACAAACCGAAAGGAGGTAAGGGTAAATTTTTTAGTAGTGTCAAATTCCTAGGAGTTTTCATCTTCAATTGAACTCACTGGAAGAACCTCTCTTCCTGAACACATGAGTGCGCACATTGTGCGTTCGATGAACGGCTGCTCGATACTAACAACACATTCCCACCACTCTCATTTTCGTGGACCACGCATAATCACCTTTTTCAGCGTTCTCGGCTAATGCCAGTAGACGATGTGAGTACCTTTTCGGGTGTATGCATGTTCTCAATTTCTTTCACCATCCCTTTTATGTCAACCTTTTTCATGTAAAGCCGTCGACAGACTTGCGAAGGTTGTCTGCATGCGAGTCGCGTTGGAGATTCTTTAGAAATGATTTCCTCTGAGTGACTACCGCAGTTGTCTACTTTGTCATTGGAAAATGTCCGGGTCGTTACCAGTGTCAGTTGTGAACAGTGATGTCCATCTGGGTCAGGCTGTGTGGTGATGAAAAGTCCACCTCAATAGGGTAGTGGAATTTTCTCCATCACCTACATCTTTCCTCTTTTTCAGCCGTAAAACCCCAATAATTTCTCGTCAAGCTTTTCGAACAAGAATTTCTAACAAAACCCGCTGTTCGCTTATTCGTGATCTTGCCAACGACTCGGACATATGCCATCGAAATTTTTCACCTTTCTTAAATATTACCAACGGTTCCAACAACTTCTTTCGACTGTTTGTCTAAATATGTCAGCATACTTCCCTCTTCGCATCTTTTTCATCCATTAAACTCCAAACGGCCGTAGACAAAGGCCGGGACAGCGGCGCGGCGTTCTTGGACAGAGACACAGGGGCTCTGCCTGCCGACTCTGGTTGTCTGCTGCAATGTGGCACCCGGGCTCTCTGCTGCTGGCAGAAGCAGACAACTAGCGTGAGCATACAGAGCCCTGTGTCTCTGCCCAGGAACGCCACGCCGCGGTCCCGCCCCTTGTCCAGGGCTGTTTGGAATTCACTGTGCATGTCCCATTTCGAAGGTGTCGCATCTGTTCATTGCGCGAATCCTAAGAGTGACATTTTTCGTCACACATCTCTCGCCACCAGTGGCGGACGCAGCCCCTTGAGAATGGGTCGCCGAATTTTCGAACTTACTTTACAAAAGAAATTAAAATACTTTACAAAAGAAATTAAAATCTTGTATCAGTTTTTTCAATTGTTTATTTTTATTATTATTTTTCTCAATATTTAGTATTATTTATTTGATATTTGAATTGATATTTTTATCATTTTTATTTTCCGTCCGAGTCCCTGAGGCAGCGAAGACCTCAAGTTTTTTTTCAACGCCCCCCCCCCCCTCCCCCCACATTCTGCGTTCGACACTGGTAGTCACCACTACTTCCCAACCGTTCTTCTCCTTGCTCCAGTGTGTGTGCATCTGTTTCAGAACTTCTTTATTTCCATCTTTTATTCAAGCATCCTCCTACCCTTTGTATCCTATTCAAGGTACTCCACGACACAGTTTTTCCGGAGTATCAGTGTCCACGCTACATGTCGACGATCCACAACTCCACAGACACAGCTTACAGTTCTGTACGTGTCAGTGATGCAGTTCATTAGCTTATTCTTCCTTCCGAGAGGCCTCTCAAACTGCTGCGATAAACTGTGCCTGGGTCTTGTGCTCCTAAGTTCCTTCGCTTCTCTTTCTTCCTTCCGGGTGTGCATGTTTGTTTCCTTTATTTTTTTTCTTTGGGTTTGTCAGCTGAGGGAGTGGTAGGAATGATGAAAGGACCATTGAGGTTGTTAAAAGGATAGGATTTTTTTTTATTTCACTTTATAATGAAATGTAGATACTTGCTTGTATAACATGTTTACTATCCACCACAAGTCCAAACAGCAGCTGGCAGAAGCAAAGAAGCACCGTTCTCTTACCGCCATCAAGTACCAGATTGGATGGGACTAGTGGTTGACTTTCCTCTCTGCTTCTAGCTAACAGCACTGCACCATGGGGCAACAGTACTTTTTATAGCATCCACCGTGCTGACACCGGTTCTTGAGCATGGAGCCCACATACCATTCCCGGGAACACTTTTCGACGCAAACCATATGAGGCACCCGTCTTTGTCGGAGATCTCGAATCATTCACATGATATGGCAGCCAGTGTACCTGATCTTTCACCGTATCAGGATGAAGAGAGGTGAGTTGTAGCCGATTCATTGCAGGTTGCTGATGTGGGTAAATAACTGTTAGTGTCAGCGTAATTTCAGGACCAATGACGCCCTTCCACCTGAAGTGTCTATAATCGAGCCGATTCTACGAGTCCTACAACTACTTTGCGAGAACCACAACAGCCTTCTGCAGAATTTTATCCGCAGACAATCGGATCGCGCTAATCACAACCTGGTGGCGGAAACCCTCAGTTTCTTGGATACGGTACGTCGATAAAATTTGACTGCCAAAGTGCACGCCAGATTGCTGCACGCAGGTGCAGTTAAAATGTCATTCAGGTATGCGGATCCACGAAAGGAAGTCTGGGTGTGTTTGGTGAGATCGGCGAGCACAACTTCAGCCTTATCACACAGACTCTCGCGACACTCACGGAATTCTGTCAAGGTCCATGTCATGAGAACCAGGTAAATTTTTGATTTTGAACAACTTCTGGTCTTTCCAATGAGAGTTTCACTTCTCAGAACACAATGGCTATGCAAGAGAATGGCCTGAACATCATCATTTCTTTGGTGCTCAATGATATTAAACCACTGGCTGATGACCACATGGAGTTAGCATTGGAAATCAAGGTTAGTCACCTACTGGCTATTTTTGTTACGTGGTCTCGAAATTTACTCATAGTTCTCGGGTAAAAAATGTTTTTTTAATAGTTTTCACGTTTCTTCTTCTCTGGACCTGGGCATGGTTTGTTGCTTTCTTTTACTGTTGGGCAAACCAGGTCGTAAGGTGGAAAAATTTATTATTGGTCAAACGTTTCGACTGAATCGTCTACTTCAGAGGCATAAAAATGGTTGGCGATTCATTATTTGTGAGTGAAATCGCCAAACGTCTTCACCAACCCTGCCAGTTCGAGTGTTGGTGAAGACGTTTGGCGGTTTTCCACCTAACAACCTGGTTGGCTCAGCAGTAAAAAGAAAATTGTTTTTGTCACATGATTTTTCATACTTCCATCGCAGTCCTGAAGAAGACGACCATATGAAAGGGCCTCTCGTTGCAGAGCCAAGCATCGAAGCTGCTTCTAGCCATTATGGAATCACGTCACGATAGTGAGAATGCTGATCGCGTGCTTCAAAATATGGATAACACCGATGGAGGGCCACGTCAGTTGGTGCGTCGTTTGTGCAGAAAGACTCATAAGCTGTTGAGAACCACTAGCTCTGATTCGCTTTACAGGTGCACGCAATCACTCAAGCCTACGAGATGGCACATTCGAAGCAGTACGAGATCAGCCAGATGAAAAAGGAGCTGTTGCAACGTGCCAATCTCCAGGATCGGCCGAGGAGCGTTGTTAGTCCACTAATCAAAACTGAGTCAGGTGGGCGGAACTGCTGTGTTCTTGGTTGTTTTCAACTATGATTTTCTAAGAGAGAGGGTTTCAGTGACGTTACCAGAAATCTCCGTGGACGCTTCCGGAACAGTGTCCATACATGATGACGCGAAATCTGAACTGAAGTATGTATCTGAAGAAGGAACGAGCGTGGATCCTAAAGAGGTTTGTTTGCTAGTTGTTGTTTCGTCTAGAAACATCTGGGATGTGATTGATCTGACCTCTCATGACGATGTGCTATTTTGGGATGTTTTAGAACGATGATTCATTCGTTTTTTTTCTGTGATG
>JARK01001340.1:3270579-3282233 GCA_000688135.1 Ancylostoma ceylanicum | reverse complement strand
TTTTTTTTTTTTTTTTTTGGGGGGGGGGGGGTCTCCTCCGCGTTCGCCACTGGTCTACGACATGTTTGGCCAGTATTTTTGCGCGGATCCTATCTTGAAGGCGAAATTTCACCGCCTTGGACGAGACCTAGTGAATAGTGGATGGAAACGAATGGGAATGGATATATACTCGCTGCGTTTTCCCTCCCACGGTCAGATATCTTGGATACGGGCCCGGGAACTGATATATGCATGCATTTATACAAAAGATCTATTACGTCTGGGCCGTCAAATTCATAGCGCAGTTTATGGCTATAAGTTCAAAATGTAAGCCTAAGGTTTTCCTCACAGCTTTCTCGTCATGTTCCTCTTCTTTAGCTGCCGATTTCTGGAGGAATGCCACTATGGAGCTGAGTTCTTCAATTTTCTACAAAGATGAAAGTTCAACGATAAATCTTCTAAGAAAAAACTTCATTAAAAATTCACTTTTTCTTTTTTTCGTAGCTCTTTTCTCAGCCTTTTCATTTGCAGACCAGCTTTACGATTGGCTAGCTCGAGTTCCTCGATGCGAATGAGTAATATTTGCACCTCTGTCATTGTTGTTTCATTTCCCTGAGGCAAATTTTGGATAATCCTTCATTATATTTCGTTGTATTTAAAAAGGACTCAAGGATTTCGTTGTGCTCACAAAATGATAAGTTCAGTCCGGTGAGCAGATGGTCTGACAGTAATTTTCAGGCGTTAAATAGAATATGATTCGAGCACGACCATATCGAAGAGGGTTGTATCGGGAGGCGGTCAAGACGTACACCGCGACGCGACCGCGCCGCACACATGATCCTCAAATTCGGCTTGGTCCTTCGAATCCTACGCATTGAATGATCCTGTCTCATATCTCCTTACAATTATCCGGTTCTAATAGCATCCATCCGTCTCTCCCTAACTTAGAAAACCTGTCTATTTCTCCCCGGCGTCGCTCGTACCTTCGAAGGCTGCGACCGCTACGCGCTCATGAACGGACCAATCACAGCCCAGCAGCGTACCTCTTGTCTCGCAGCCGCTTGTATCATCGTGAGCAAAAAAGGGGAGTGCTCAGTCGATTCTGATTGGCGCATTCAGGCCGCTCGTCATTCCCACCTGTTTAAACTCGTACGGTGCCACGCACAAGTACTTCAGGTATTACGTAATCGACGCTGTACGAGTCTAAACAGGTGAGCGCGACGGGCAGCCTGAGTGCGCCAATCAGGGTCGCCTGGTCACGCCCCTTTTCCCACACGATCATACACACCCTATTGAAGGCAACCGACTAGATTATCAGGGTCGATCGGACGTCGAACACCCTATCAGTGCTGATTTTATGTTTGGGAAATGTGGTTTGGACCCGTAATCCATAATACTACGGTAGTACTGTCTGCTTACCGGACTGACCTTTTCATTTCTTCTTATACTTGCAACACAATTTATCTGACAGTATTATCGAATAACTAATGCGGAATGTCGCATTTCATATACTATGACCTTCTCCTCTCACCGACTTACCGTCAGCTTCTCCCCTTCTGTTTTGGACAGGATCCCAGCCTAAATTGAGGGAATCACATGGTTTACCTTGTCATGATTTATGCCGTAGAAAACTGTGACGATATGAGAGCAGTATTTTGAGTCGATATCAGCGCAGCGATGCGAAATTCATAGAATTATTGGGACTGCTGTTCATGTCAAGAAATATTCCAAACTTCATAGATGGAGATTTTGGCGGGTGCTGTCTCAAGATCGAATAACTGCTAGAAAAGGTTACGGCGAATTGTTTTATTACCCTACGCTTAATTTCTGCTATACGAGTTTTTTCTTGTGATAAAGTCTCCGCTGCTGTTTCTTCGGCCACTTCTGCGCTGCTGCAAGAAGTCACAGATGAAGATGTCAGAGACTAGTCTTGAGCCCAAATGCCATCGAGATTACCCAGTTTGAACGTGTTGACGGCTGTGTTACTGAGGGGTTAAGCTGGGGTTTCACGTTTACCCTGGGTAATTTCAAAATCTCCGGGGCTCTGAATCATTGTATTGTAACAATCACGCTTATAGCGTACGATTCTGCGAATGATTTCTCTCCTTTCTCGGCGCTCCTTGCTGAGACTTCTAGAGGATCTGCTTCAGTCTTCCACCTAAAGCGCTCTTTGTCAATGCTAATGTTTACTTCACCACTTGCAGAAAATCTGGCTAGCTCTATATATGTACATTTGAAAGTACTATTATCATGAAAACATTGTGTTGAAAAGCCGAGGTTTAATTCAAGCTTCAGAAGAACTCACTTCAGTTTGGCCTTTCTCATTTTTGTTGCTGCCGGTCGCACAACTGCGGAGACATTCTCGAATTCTTCTTGATCCTCCCCTTTCATTTTTCTATAGAACTGTAACTAATGTGTTTTCGAAACTGCTAACAGTGTAAGGTCGGGCATAACAGAATGATGACTGACCTCTTGGTCCTTCTCCAGTATTCCTGAAATTCTGCATCTTTTCATGATATTACCCATCGAAACTAGCTCTCTCATCTCTAGCTATCTCTTCATCTATCATGATTATGACTTATTAGACGGTATACCCGGCTTCGCTCGGGAGTTTCACTACCCTGGGTTTTTCACGCATACGCGGATAATCAGTGTACAAATATGCACAACGCTTTGAAGTAATCACCATTTCGGTGACCACCCCCTCGAAAGTGGGAAAAGTCGACAAAACCAGTTAATTGATAACTTCGTGAAGAGAGTAGTCATACTCTTGCTCAGCACATTGGAGAATCCCAGTAGACACGTCATCGCCCGCCCCCGAACAAAAGTGGAAAAAATCGATAAAATCAATAAGTCGATACCCTCACCCAAAACGGTTGTCATATTTGTGTTCAGCGTGTTGAGGAACCCCAGCTGACATGTCTTCACCGACCCGTGGGCAAAAATAGCGAAAAGTCAATAAAATCGATAAATCAATAGATGGTGCAATACGGTTGTCATATTCGTGTTCAGCGTGTTAAGGAACCCCAGTAGACAGGTCTTCACCGACTCGTGGGCAAAAATAGCGAAAAATCAATAAAATCGATATCATTACTTGGTGCAGAACGGTTGTCATATTCATGTCCAGCCTGTTGAGGAACCCCAGTAGACACGTCCGCACCGACCCCTGGGCGAAAATTGCGAAAAATCAATAAAATCGATTTTATCGATTAATCAATCGATAGTTCCCGGCGGAAAGTAGCCTATAACCTCCGCCGGCCCGTCCTGGACCTGCATGCAAAATTTGGTCCGGATCGGTTTACCCTCCGCGATTTCTATTCGGAACATACACACATACAAACACACACAAACACACATACACACAAACTTCCACTTTTATATATACAGATAATAAAGCGTTGTGTTTGTTTGTCAGTAAGTGTGTGTGTGTGTGCGTGAATGTCTGTGAGGTTGTCTGTGTTGTCTGTATGTCACGAAATTCTACGATTGGTCGGTGAGGTTGCTGCATGATAGTACAAGAGGCTAGAACTGGGGCAAAATGGGGGTGGGGGTGGTAGCAGGCGCTGGAGAACACAGGGGTGCTTTAACAGGTCGTACACGTCATCCCCATAGATGGTGATAGAGTAGGCTTACGCAGGAATTACAGAGTGGTTTTGACGAGTTGAACAAGTGTTAGCTTTTTAGTCGCTTTGATTTTCAGCCAGGAAGAATGGAAGCAATGCTAATTTAACTGTTGCGATTTTTTGAAATTCCTTTGTTTTCTCTCATGTTTTTTACTTGGATTTTCAGTACTAATTGAACCGACTTTGTCGGCCATTGTGCGGTGGTGGCTGGTCGGCTCACTTCCCACTCTCCCCACCGCACCCTACCCCGTGTCGTCTGCCAGAAGTGTCTGGGCCCACCGCAAACTATCGCCCAATCTCATGGCTACCCCGAGGCAACGACAGCTACTAACAATCGGCACGATCAACGCTCGAACCATCGCGACGACTCCACCCCAACTGGAACTGGACCATGCAATAGAGAAGATTAAATGAGATATTTTTGGAGTGAGAGAAGCTCGAGTAACGGACCAATGAAGCCATATCCTACCATCAGGTACGGTTTTGTTCCACTCCGGAGCTATCACCGCCCATCATGAAGCAGCTTTCCTAGTGTGCCAGTCACTCGCGAATGATGTGCGCTTCACGCCTTTGAGCAAGAGGCTAGCAACCCTTCACCATCCCTCGCTCAAAGTACATCTTGTGCTCTGTTATGCGCCAGCTTCGTCAAGCGATAACCACGACGAGTATGACAATTACCTTGAAGAAGTTGAACGCATCTACAGACGAATACCGAAGGGTCTTACTCCCATCCTTTTAGGAGACACGAACGACAAGTTAGTGCTTTCTAAATAAGCTTAGGCATCAAAAAACTGCCTAGGTAGCTTTTACGGCCACTTTTTGGGTCGGCTCCCCCTTTTCACCTTTGCACCAGGGAATACTTATCACTCGGAGTATCAAAATAGCCTAGTAAAACATAAAGTGAACATTGGCACTCACGATCAGTCGGTTACATCGAATTCGTAACCATTAGGACCCTTCAAAGGGCTTCATATCGCCGAGACAGAAAATGCTGCCGCTGAGAGGTTTGAGAGCTTTTGAAGACACTGTTGGCGCTACTTGGGCGGACGGCCAGACCGGTAGAGGGAATAATCAGCCCGAGGGGTCTCAACCGTTGGATAATTCACTAAGATCACCTACCATATTTTAGCCGAATGTTTTTTCGTCTGTCAGCAGCTGATTTTTGTGCTGCCGGTCCTTCGCCTTCTTCTCGCTTGAATTACAACTAGTAAAATTTAGTCTTGAAGTTTGGATGAATTAATCCATACCACTGACACTCCTTCGACGGGACGATTCTCTGAAACTTGTTTAATACACGATTAATCAAGTTTGCTGAAATGTGTACAGCTTTTCACCTGATTTTCTCGTCGAACGACTAGGTTGTGACTCCGATGTGGAAAGTGATGGTGACACTGGAGAAGGCCTGGTTCGCACCTTCACCACTCCAGATGATGCTGATGCGGATGATGACCCAGGATCAGATTTGGATAAGTCAGCTTCTTCCTGATGCAAGATTACGATTTAATTGTACTTTGGGATGTCCAAACAATTCCAATCCTACAGCGCTCTTATGGGTTTTGGTACGCTGGAAAACACGGAACATTTCACGAAGCTGTCTGGCGTGTTTGTCGCTTGAACCAGCAGGAGCCTTTCTGAAGGAACTCTTTTTGGAAGAAGGATGCTAAATGCACTGCTGCGTTCATGTTAATCACTGCTAGGTTCTGGTAGAAACTAGGCTGCACCTATACATGCGAGTGACCTCTGCAGAATTCCAGTCTAAGCGGCTGGCCTTCGGGAATGGTAGAATGAGAATGGGGCACACCGACTGTTTTGATTTCGGCCGTAATACTCTATTGATAGTCTTTTTTACCACCCAGATTTTTGATGCGGCTGATCTGCCCTTGTAATGCAGGTCAGGAAATCACTTCAAAAATAAGCAAAATGCTTTCATAGAAGCTCAGATAGAAACCTCTCCTAACCGGAAAATCATAGAGAACAGACGTCGGTTGGGAGCATAAACAGTATTAGCACAGAATACAAGGAAGTTTTACTGATACTACCCGTCAAGTGACGCAAAGAAGCTTTGGCCAGACACATCTCTGGCCGACATAGGAGGAAGCTACAAGCGGGTAAGGTTTGAAGTGGAGCCCAACAGCTTTTCTCTCTTACAGCGGAAGAATACTTGGCGGCCGCACCATTCTTGATGCGATAGGTAGTACCATATATGACGTTACCAACTAAAATGTCTTCGCACTTGACGAGAAACTCTAGTTCTGATGATTTTTCTGGCAATTTTCGGCGCCGATTTCATCTCATTTTAGTTTTTTCTCATTTCTCTGTCAAAATTCAACTAGTGCTGTTTTAGTGTCCACGGTATGAAGCAAAACCAAAGCAGCAAGTTTTTTCTGTCACCTTCATCACCAAACGACAGTATTTTCCCTTCTCATAGGTTTTGCTTATATCTCTGACATCTCCTTGAGTGTCGTGATCAAAATGGTTTTGACCTCGGCAAACTGCCGAAACTCGAACCNGTTTCCCCGCGTGAGTTCGAATCTCATCCTGATCGAAACTTTTGCAAATGGCGAAACAGAGCCCACCCGGGACCGGGACCCTTCGAGTATGAGAAAATCTATCATCCATGATGTTATTTTCTTTTCAAATCTTCAGAATTTTCCCGTATCACTTTGCCACCTCTCTTAGTTGCAATAGAATTTGCTCGAAGAACACTTTTGCAAAGTCGTTGTGCGCGTCTGCAGAGCGTACGTGTTCTTGGGAGCAGAGGTTGTACTTTCACAGTGATAAACACCAAAGGAAAATGATAGAAATTCACTGGTAAATTTAAACTTTTTTGTTTTCTCTTTACTCCTCCCCTTTATCATTGAAGAGGCTGTATCCACTAATTTTTTACTTCTGCGTTGTTTTCTTCCAGTTTTCTCTCACCTCACTTTGCACCATTTAATTTGTCCTTGAGTAGGCTCGAGAGTGGAGTACATTTCCTCCAAATCACAGTGTTAACGTTGTGATTACTGTTCATTGCTCTTCTGTACTTTTATTTGCACATTCGTCCTCTGCCCAAGCGTATTTATCGCATATCCGGCCTAACTTTCCATCCCATAACAGGGCGTAACCCGTCGACAACTATAAAAGGGACGAAGAAAAAATTTTTCTGGTCATCTGCCACTTTCTCCTCCCTGCAAAAACGCGACGATGCATGACGAGAAGGTCATCGTTAGCGTTGCCTCCACCTGTTCGCTGATAGCGACGATCGTTTACCTAGTTGTCGCTCGACGACTCTACGACACTATTCACCAAACGTACGATGAAGTTATCGATGGCGTTACGGTATTTCGCATCGAGACCGACACGGTTTGGAGCGAGATCATGGACATGCAAACCGCTCTGATGCCGCCGTCGAAGCCAAGGGAGAATCCATTCGAGTCGTTTTTCCGCAGTAAAAGGCAGGCGCGTGGGTTACCGGCGTGGTGCCACTGTGAGCCGCTGAAGCCGAGATGTCGCCCGGGGCCGCCTGGACCACCTGGACCGCCGGGAGCACGTGGTGAGCTGGTCTAACAAAATAAATGTATAAATAAGCGTGCAAATAAGTGAAACTCTCTCAATCCGGATTCTTCAGGCCCACCCGGACCACCCGGCGAACGCGGTCGCGACTTTGTCGGCGTCGTGAAGCCCATCGTCTGCCCTGCTGCTCCAACTGCATGCATTAAATGTCCGCCTGGACTACGAGGACCCCCTGGCCAGCCAGGTGGACTAGGACCACGAGGCCCCGCCGGCACGCCAGGATCCCGTGGCCCGCCTGGCAAAGGCGGCATTCCTGGTCCTATGGGTCCAAGAGGAGGCGCTGGGGCACCAGGACTACAAGGACAACCTGGCAAAGCAGGCGCTCCCGGCCAAGCAGGGACACAGATCGTTGGTAGGCCGGGCCCACAGGGAGCGCAAGGGCCACGAGGCGCACCCGGTAAACGCGGATCGAAAGGAAAACCTGGCCGTTTTGGTATGGGACCGCCCGGAAGACCGGGAGGTCGTGGTGCACCGGGGAAACCTGGACCGGCTGGTCAGCCTGGACGACCTGGTGGACGTGGTGCGCCTGGAGGCGATTCTGCCTACTGTCCTTGTCCGCCACGGACGTTGACGTACGCTTTTCAGCATCGGCGCAGTTTAGTGACTTAGGTGTTAGTAGCGATAAAGTGATCCGAATAAATGTTGCAATCGCTACAACTTCCAGAAACTCATACTAAAATGATATTTCAGTCCTTATTTATATTACTATGACACTATTTCTTCCTATGTTTCCAAATGCACTTACTATTTCAGTTCTATGCTGGTTTTGTGAGTAATTTGTTCGGTATAGAATGGTCCTCCAAGATTCCCAGAAAAAAAAACCGAGTACAGGGACCAGGGGAAATTACCTGTATGATTCATAACGTGCGATGAGCCAGATTAATCCTCTGTTATTTCAATGCTGGTGGTTCTTCTCCCAAAAATCTAGTGTAAATTAGAGAGAGTGCGTCAGGGATTTAATCAGGATTCACCTAATGTGTACTTGAATTTATCTGGACTAGGAGCAATCGATGGCTCCGAAAATGCGCTCTCTACTTGAAATTAAAAAGGAGTTCACTGAGAAACAGCCAGGATTGCGTGAAACGCCTAATGTGAGTGGACATACCTCGGGTTTTACTTGGGTACCCATCGGTTTAGAACCAATAGGCACATGTCCATAATTAACCAGGCACACAACGCTGTAGTTAAACTGCTCCCAACATCCGTTTCGGACAGAATAATCCATTAGAAATCGTCGGGATCTTTGGAGAGAAAGAAGTGAGTGGTAGTGAATTGGCTCCCTTAACCAAATTAACAAGTTGCGGGCTACAGTGCTCATAAAATTGTTTCCAATCACTTTTCTCATAATCTATTATGAATGATCTGAAACTCATAAAATTTTTAGAAGTTCAAGTTCATGTGATTTTTGTCCAACACTTTGAAAAACAATGTGCTTCTCAGGTGCCGCGCTCTCAAATGAAATCATTTGAATCCGACCAAATTCTACAGTTTTACGGTGTAACCTCCAATTTCGTAAGTTCTACCAGTCGAGTTGAGAGTATGTACCTTTATTCCGGAGGTATTTGGTAATTTTAGCGAAAAAAAAATTGCTTTCATGCACCGTGGCGGATGACCAGGAGAATGTACGGAAATAAGAGGGATGAGTGGCAGATGACCTGAGAAATTACTTCTCTTAATTCTTGAAGACGAAAAAGAAGTGGGGTAATAGTGAACTGGCTCCTTTAAGCAAATTAACAAGTTGCAGGGTACAGTGCTTATAAAATTGTTTCTAATCCCTTTTCTCAAAATCTATTATATTACTAGTTTAGTGAGTGGCAGATGATCAGGGAAATCAAGAGAAGTGAATGACAGATGGTTAGGAAAGTTTTTCCAGTCTTCTTCGGCTAAATTAACTAGCTAGCATCCATTCCTTACTAGCAAAAAAGTGTACACTTCCCTGGACTTCTTTTTAATTCGATCCGAAATGCTCATTTCGAGAAACATGAACAATCGCAGAGTTCAGCACCTTATTCTCCATCCAATGGCATATTTTCATCTATGATTCACCGTTTCTTTTCATCTAAAATCGGTTGCTTGAGTACTCAGCGTATTAGGGCGACGTTTCATATGACTAATTATATGTAACCAGATTTGTCATTGAAATGTATTTTTTCATCAGGAATGCGTATTCGGACATCCATCTGCAGTACTGGCAAAAAAATCACCTTTTGAAATTATTTAACAACATCCTTTTAGGTAAAGCTTCTATTTTCCAGAAAAAATCTTGAAAAGTCGTCCCCAAGTGATGCAAATCCACGGAATCCGTCATTTGGTCACAATCCAAGAACTAAGCCACGGTTGCTCAACAGCGTAGCAGACTTAGGCTTGGATGCTTCACTGAAATTATCCAGGGTAAGCGCTGGCGCCTTGTTAACTATCGATGAGTCTTCGTGATGTCGAGACATTTACCCTAGGTGATTTTAATGATGCATGTGGCCTTCAGTCTTTTCACATCTTGACCTGTCCATCTTCAAAACTATAACAAGGTATTACGGTATAGCACAAATTGTCCAGAGTAATATCCTGGAGTAGTGGTGATGTCATCCCAAATATCGAAAGAAGCGCCGGAAGAAAGAAATAGCCCCAAATCGGTGACCTGCGACTTGATGTGCGAATGGTGTTGACTCAATTATGAGTGGATGAGTAACTGTCACTGTTCAGAGCAACTAGTATTCTGGACGAGTTTCAACCATCGTGCACCTTTTCATTGTGCGAACACGAACGGGAATCATATTTCTTATTCTATCGCAACCTCGAGGTGATGTTTGTATGTCATTTTCTTGCGGAAATTGAGTGATATAATACCACGAATTTTGTGGATCTGCGTCACGTGGAGACGGTTTTGTGAACAGAAGTCTGAGAGGGTGGCGAGGAAAACAGGCCATATATGGATACCTAGTCATCTTCGCACCTGAAACAGACTATAGGGATGTGGTTAGGCCAGAACGAAGTACTCGTTGAGGAGAGGAGGGGGGGGGGGGGGCAGTGGCGGAGGTAGAAAGTGGGCCGGAGGGGAAGAGTGGAAAAAATTAGGGTCTCCGTCGTTTTGGTGACCCAAAAGGAAAATAAAATTAATAAAAATATTAATTTAAATAATATATAATGAATAATAAATATTTAAAAATAATAATATAAATAAACAAATAAAGTTAAACGAATACACGATTTCATTCATTTTGTAAAGTGATTTCGAAAATCCGGCGACACATTCTCGCGGTGGGGGGTCCTCTTATAACAGATCCGTTCTATAGCATTGCTGCTCCGTTCCCCAGCCTCCCGTCCACCCTTTGATCTCCTCAATAGTGTGGTGAAAACTTGCTCTTAAGGGCAAAGTCCGGTAAAATCTTGCCCATCCAGGTTTTTTCGTTCCTCGGTGTCCAAACCACGTATGTAGCACGTAAGTGTGGGAGCTTTGACGTGAGTTCCATCGTAAGAAATGGGATAAAAAGTCTGAGGGTTGTGGTAGCCGTGAGAAAACATGCTCCAGTTCAAAAAGGGGCCAGCATGACAAGAGGTACGCTGCTGTGCTGTGATTGGTTGATTCATGTGCGCGTCGCGGCTACAACCTCCAAAGGCACAAGCAGCGCTGGGGAGAAATAGACAAGTCTTCTAAGTACGGATGGGACAGAGCAGTGCTATCGGGGCCGCCAAACTGTGAGGAGGTGGTTACCGAACCAATCAATGCATTGAATTTCAATGACCAACCTTAACTTAGCGTATGCATGCGGCGCGGTCGCGTCGCGGCGTACGTGTTGACCGCCTCTCCAAAAAGGGTGCTCGCGTGCATAACGAGCAGCTATGGATGATGCATATGGATAGATACACTTTAACACCTTGCAACACCCCCTGAAATCATCCTATTCAAAAGTACTATGCTCAGTACGTTCAAAACAAATTTTCCCCTACGACACTACAATAGACAATATGTGGAGTGCGCCGTATAACGTTATTTGAAAACACGTACGCTGCGAACGTGCAAACTCCATGCCAAAATTGGTCGATGGGAACCGTTGGTTTGGGTAAACTCTGGTAAAGAATTAGTGTAAGATTGTATAACATAGACCTAATCAATTAATTTTGCAATTTAGTGGTTACTTTGGTTGACGTAATTTTCTCTTTCATGTTTCTTCATGGTGCACCCCCCCCCACGAAAGAAAACCCCCGAGAAATCGTCCCTAATCGTCGCTAGCCCCCACGCGCCTCTTGACTTCCTTACGAGCGAACTCGTTATTTCACACCTCCTATTCATCCAGATTCCTCTCACCCCTTGAGAAACCGGTGTCCACGCCGATGAGACCAGTCACTCAGCCGGTCATTTAGCACGCTAGACAACAACCACGACAACCACTCCGTTTATGGGAGCAGTGGAATGCGATCCTATTAGGGAAATCTCGTTAGTTCTATGGCTTAGCAGAGGAGTTGGAACCTTCTGGATCCTCCCTGAGGTAAAGGTCTGGG
>JARK01001340.1:3247539-3260772 GCA_000688135.1 Ancylostoma ceylanicum | reverse complement strand
ATGTCCGCCAAGGATTGGGCAGGGGACGGGTAAATTATATTGGATCCCCCCCCCCCCCGCCGAGAATGGATCGTCGAATTTTCGGAATTACTTTACAAATTAAATAAAACTTGTATTGGTACATTTTTTAATGTTCATTATTATTATTTTGAAAAATTTTTAATATTTACTTAAAATTACAATTAATATTTTTATGAATTTTATTTTCCATCCGTGTCCCCGAAGCGGCGGAGACCCCAATTTTTTCCCTACGCCCCCACTCACCGCTCCCGTCCACTTTCTGCGTTCGCCACTAGGTAGTAGAATGGATAAATACCTGGAAGATGGATACGTAACCGCTTTGCTTTTCCTATCGGTGAATGCCTTGGCTACGAGTCTTGGATGTAAATGGGAAAATTGTTGATGCTTTAACATTAGTGCGAGCCTTATAAGAATTCGACAGGTGCTTCCCGCTTGAAAAATAGGCGGATTCCACGAGCGGTTTCGCAGCGTCGCGGTCGCATAATCGTGGTGGGACCTACTCGACCCTTTCGATTAAAGCTTGCCTTTACCGTATCTTCCATTCGGGTCCTGCCGCGATTCTGTAGCTATAGAATCCGGCTATCTTTTCAAGGAGGACTATACGGTTCGCTCAAAGAAATTCTGCGCTTTTTTCTCTATTTCCGTCATCCTGCCCGACATCCGAGAAAATTCCTAAAACGCTAACGATTTCAAGGATGTAGAGTTGTTAAAAAAAAAGATCCTATTAAGTGTTATGGTCATATGTAAAAGTATAAGTTATATATGGTAGTTATATATTATATAAGTAATAAATGCATACATGTATATATAATTTTAAATTTGTGTAAGTATATGTAAAATATAAATAAATTTAAAAAATGTGTGTAGTGCTAGAATTGACGTCCTTGGAAAATAAACGTCCAGACGCATTTGTCTTCCCAACCTGAGCCGACTTATTTTTGCTAAGAATCCACTCAACTAAGGTTCGGATCCAGTTCCGCGCAAAAATCATGGATTTCTGTGGCGTTAATGTGCAATTCATCTCATGGACACAGCCGATCTTCACAGCCGGTATCGTCTGCGGTTTTTCACAGGTATGAATGGATGAGTGCGTTAAGGAAGGCGTCCCGGAGACAGCAAGAACTCGTTCGCGTCCAGGGATACTCGTACACTCCGAAAGAAACATCGACTGGTCCGCGCTGATTCGTCACGTAATCACCGTTTAACAATAATCGCCAGAAAAAGGGGAATCTCTCCAGAAGTGATGTGGAAACTTCCCGTAGGAGAGGGCGTGTCGGGCGCGGGGGAATTCAACAAACGGATGAATAACCCCGCCGTTACCGGTTCTGTGGAGTCGTGAATTCCACCAGCGGTCAACGGAAAAAACCACCTCTGGGTCGTGTTTTTTTCTTCGGCGCAGGGTCGTATTTAAAGGCAAGGTCCGGGCAAAATTTCATCTCCTGGATTTTTATTGAATTCGTCGCCCACGGCGACGCCTTGGACAGAAACAATCGAAAAAACCCTGAAAAAGTCCCACAACGGACGGTTTCCATCGACCAATTCTGGTATGGCGTTTGCAGGTTTGCAGCGGCCGTGCTTCCAAAGAACGTTGTACGGCGCGCCCACATGTTGTCTATTGTGGCGTCGTAGGAAAAAATTCATTTTTGAAGGACTGTATGATCCGTTTGATGAGAGCGGTCTCAGAAAGAGTTCTCTCAGTGTCTATATCCATGCACTTCATCCATGTTTGTCCATTGTGTACGAGAGCACCCTTTGTGAACTGGAGCATGTTTTCCTACGGCTACCGTAATCCTCGAACGTTTGGCCCAATATCTTGTGATAGAGCTCACGTAGAGCCCTCAAACTTGAAATACGTGCTACAGATGTGATTTGGACTCTAAGGAACAAAAAACCTGGATGGGCAAGATTTTGACCGGACCTTGCCTTTAAGGGGCGGAGAAGTTCGAAATCAGACTCCGCGCAAAAACAACATGATGAATTGGAGCCGGACGGTAGACTTGGATCTTGTTCGAAACTAAAGAGGATATATTGCTAAAGGGATTGGAAGAAAAAGCAAAATGTGCGATAGGGAACCTATCCTTTTCTTCTGGATTCTTCCAAGAGTTGCAGCGAGCGTATTCAGCGATGAAATCCAACACTAGAATGGCATATTGGAAGGTTCCAGATTTTGGAGGACGCATCTGCTAAAAACTGAATGTAACTGAGAGTTTAACCCTACTAGAGTGAAAAAGGATGGAAATCCAGAAAAATTGAAATTGGAGTAAAATTCACTTGCAAAATTTCGGCAATCACACAGCTTCTATTACAAATCTCGCGTCAACATTCCCTTGTTTACTTATTTATTTACTTTTTTATTTTTATTTTATTTAGGTTAACAATCAGAAGAATAGAATATCGTCAAATAAAAGATAATAAAACAAATCATCCACTTGCTCATAGGAATTTTCATTTTTCGACCTTCTCATTGGTTTTTTTTTGTTTACCTGTTCTTTCATTTCATTCATTCATTCATTCATTCATCCATTCATTCATTCATTCATTCATTTGCTCGTTCATCATTCATTCATTCATTCATTCATTCATTCATTCATTCATTCATTCATTCATTCATCCATTCATTCATTCACTCATCCATTCATTCATCCACAATTCATTCATTCATTCATTCATTCATTCATTCATTCATTCATTCATTCATTCATTCATTCATTCATTCATCCATTCATTCATTCATTCATTCATTCATTCATTCATTCATTCATTCATTCATTCATTCATTCATTCATTCATTCACTTACCCATTCATTCAATCAGTTACTCATTCATCGAATGAAGTGTAAGGTTGTTTGTGCAGTCTCACTGTACCTCGATTAATAGCTCTGACTCGCACACACTTTGTTGTACCTAACAACACCATTAACATGATTTCTGCCACCAAAACAGTACATTTTACGCAAAACTACACTCATAGGTGCTGCTAGACCAGTCTGTTCTACGTGGTTCATTCAGTAATTGGCACGTTACAGCGAGGAAAAAAGGGCCAGATGACGTTCTATAGAGCAGCTTCATTAATGCGTCGCCTCGGTCGCTATTAATCAGCGCGTACATCTGTACGTTGAGATTTGATCAGTACGAACTGGATTCGTTCTGGTGGGGCGTCCAACTGCAACAACTCGTCCTCATCGTAGCGTTGTAGTAGAGGGGGTTGGGTTCGCTGACGTTTGGGTTTTGCCCAGGGAGCAATCCGGGCTTATTTGACACTTTGAGGTAAGCACGCTAATAAAAATCATGTCACTTGGGTCCTATGAGTAAGCCTGTAGTATGAGGTTCAGCTAGTTCCAGGACTTCCGTCTATGTGGGCGTAGTTTTCCTCGCTGCGAATGTTATTTCCTGCTGACTTGTCCAAGGAAAAGGTAAATAATTTTGGGAAAATGCAGGAGGCAGAAAAAGTATCCCAGTTTTATGATAGGTTAATAAAAATGAAGGCTCAATCAACATAAGAAATGTGTAAATAATATCAGACACTGAATTTTTATTCATTATATCAGGTGACTTCAAAAAATTCACAAAAAATATAAATAGTGCTCGAAGTATGGTGGGACATCACCCATTCTGGTCCTTTGTGGGTGTGATGCATCTATCGGCCGTAGTGCAAAAGATTCTCTCCGGCCGGGAATTGAACCCGGGTCTCGCATGTGGCAGACGCGGATACTCACCACTATACTACCGAGGATCCGACGGGAAGCACTTGGCAACTCCTCAAACCTCAACAAAGTTTGCGAAAAAATTTATTTGTAGTGGTGATTAATCACTCAAAAATCTCCAGTTCTGATGCTCAGAGGTTTTCGGACCCAGTTTTACCTCGAATTTTTATTAATTTTTTTATTGAACAGCAAGGTATGCCGATGGTCAGAAACTGCAAAATGGGTGAAATTTTCAAGTTCAGAACAAGAAATCCATTTCAAAACCTTTAAAATTTCATTTTTCGACTTCGAACTCTAAACTTTGGTGCTTAAATGTTTTAAATGTTTCAACCAAATAAAAAACTAAAATTTTGAACCTCAGGAAAAGGAAAAGTAAGGATCCATGTAGAGCAGGAAATGCCTATAGGGCAAGAAGGGCTATAACATAATAGCATAACAATATAAATAACATAACTGGCTAATAGTCGCTTTTTGGACTACATCACCTTTCCAAAACCCACTGTTTTTAAGGCGTCGGTGATGCTTAGAAATTTGTGGAGTGATTTAGACTAGTTGAATCCAGGCTAATTCGTTGCCCTTTTCGGAAATCAGCGTTTTTGTCCACTTCCGGCCACTGTTAATGGGTCACTTCATCAGACATTGTCCTTAATGGTTGCACACTCGTCTCCCATTTCGCAAACATCCATGTGCCAAGTCACAAAAACGCTATCGGAGTCGTTTTTGGCCTTGGCGCTGAACCGTTTCGGCCGTTATTTCCTTCCTCATATCTCTCAAGTGTAAACGTGGCTGGGCGCTTGAACTTGATGACCTTGTGAAGTGCGTCCGGCTTTGTTTCATATCATGTTGAGCGGACATTCAAGGTTAGATTGCTGCCGCCGACAGCAGCGGCGACGGAAAGGCTGAATCTGCTGGTGCGGGACCTTGAAATGAGACCGTACATCAGTGTTAGTGGGCGACAACCACGAAAGGAATCTGACTTTATTAGGGGTTTGTGGTGGAAATCGGAGATTTTTGCGTAAAGTTAGCTTAGAGTACTGATTCGAGGAGAAAATGGTGTTTATTCCTGGGGTGGTAGTAATTTGGCCGAGACCGTGAGGTAACCGTGAGGTGCAACTCGAAGCTAACTCGCAGTTTCACACTGAGACCATGACCTGACCTCGAGGTGACCGAGCTGAAACCGCGAAGTAGCTAATTTTGACTAAACAAATCATTTTTATTTTCGGAGGATTCGATCCCGTGAGGGTTTGACTCGGGGACAGCCCACATCGCACTCGGCTACCTGTACTGTGATTACCCTGAGTTGTTTTGGGCTATGTGAGACTTATCAAATTTATCATCATTCACTCTGAACATGGAAACATCCACTCCATGAAGGGTAGGCAAGCGGTGGTACAAGGGCAGATTTTACTACATATATACATGCATTTAGTGCGCATGCGTTTATATGGTGAAGGATAAGCGTAGTCGCAACCGTTAGCAAATCAAACGACATTTGAGTAACGTCAGAGCTGCGTTTTCAATCCAGATGTGCAGGTTGACCGGCATTCATGGAAAATCCTGTGCAATTACAGGGTGAAAACAAAGTCTTGTCAAAGGTTTACTGACTTGACTTTTACTGCCAGAATTGAGAGTCTTCCACGCTTTCAAAACAGTTATTACCTTTGCTCTTACTGCAGATTACCAGTCTTGAGCATGCAAAAGATAGCAAAACGGCTTGACAGATATAAAGCCTATTTCGACCACGGTAATCATCCACTGGTCCGATCCACGATGAGCACGTAGCAGCCGTGGTCAAGCTGTGACCTATCATACACTCCTTCTCAAAAAGAGAGACGGATTCTGAGGCTGCAGAACCGTTGCGGGACTTGGGCGAGAGAGGCGTTGAGAGTATGCTCCACGTGGGAGAGTCCAGTAAGTCCCGCCGCGATTCTGCAGCCGCAACACCGTGAAACCGCACGCGCAATCCGTCTACCTTTCGACAAGGACTGTACATGGATGGTCGGAGTATTATGAAGCCTACATCTTTGACCGATCCCGTGTCACGAACGATTTGACCGGACGATTTCCTGGAGCCTGTGCAAGCAAAGAAGAACTCCATTCGGAGAACCAGCTATTTTTTACGATAGGTGTGGCTCTTGCCAAGATATCTACAGGGGGGCTCATGAATTTGCTCAACTCTACCTGAGCGAGGCTCAAAAAACCACACGCCAATAATTCGTGCGCACCCTGTAGGTGTGAGATTCAGAGAATCGGGACTTTTGGCTATTTTATTTGAAAAATTCTTGCGAAAAGGCGCAATATGAATATCAGTTGTAGTATTCATCCCTATGTAGTGAGTAGCTACACTGTTTTGCAACACTAGAATTTTCTAACTTCAGCTATGACGAAGAATCTTAGAGCGAAAAGTCTTTTTTTGCCAGTTCTGTTCCTAAAAGATTCCTAACTCCTATTCACATTTCGAATACCCTACTGTTTTGCTACATACTTAAGAGTCTCCGCAATGCCGCGGTTAGTTGCTATGAAAAATATCCAAAGAAATCTCCAAAAACAAGAAACCAAACCAATAGGGCCTCTTCAGGCCTCATGACCTGCCGGTCAGGATGAAAAAGTACTCGGGAGTACTTTTTCGTGACCGGTCTGCGTCTCTTGCCTCATGATACTATTTTCACAAATATGTCTGATTAGATAAGAGATCACGGTTTCAGCTCGGTTACCGTGAGGTCGAGACTAGAGTGAGACCTCAAGGTGACCGGTCGGTTACCTCGAGGTCTCAGTTGTTTTACAATACAT
Source organism: Ancylostoma ceylanicum (assembly GCA_000688135.1). Taxonomy (NCBI): domain Eukaryota; kingdom Metazoa; phylum Nematoda; class Chromadorea; order Rhabditida; family Ancylostomatidae; genus Ancylostoma; species Ancylostoma ceylanicum. The sequence continues at coordinate 3,254,257 of JARK01001340.1, read as the reverse complement.
TTTTGGGGAAATTGACCTCGAGGTGACCTCGAGGTAACCTCTGACGGTTACCTCACGGTTACCTCGAGGTCTCGACCAAATTACTACCACCCCTGATATTTCGCGAAAAGAATGTTTTGGCTGAAGCAGCGAAATATTTGCAAAAGTTTCGATCAGGATGAGATTCGAACTACGCGGGGAAACCCCAATGGATTAGCAGTCCATCGCCTTAACCACTCGGCCACCTGATCCCACCGTCTTTTTCGAGCACCTCTCCCAGAATCGAATTTTGCTCACGCAGAGGGATTTTTCTGGAATTTTGGCCCTCAAAACTGGAGCCCCGAACGAATTTCTCATCCTGGAAGGGTCCCGGTCCCGGGTGGGCTCTGTTTCGCCATTTGCAAAAGCTTCGATCAGGATGAGATTCGAACTCACGCGGGGAAACCCCAATGGATTAGCAGTCCATCGCCTTAACCACTCGGCCACCTGATCACGGCATACCAGTAGCACAACAGCACTTGAAACTGCACTGGTTTGCTGTTTAGTTTTTTCATTACATCATAAAATTTTCAGAACCCAGCTTACTGATTAGGCCTGAGCCTTTTTTAGGTGCCTTAATGAGATGAGAGATAATTGACATGATTGTTACTACGCTGCAATGGCCTCTTCCTGCTCGCTTGCAGTTTTTTTTTCCAGGACACGTCTTGTTTTTGTCACGCAGAGGGGCTTAACGTTGTAAACTAGGGGTTGTTCGTGCGCTGATTTCTTGTACGAATGTAGCAAGTTGTGTGGAACCGTTGGGATACTCTGATAAGAAGTGTGTCATCGTCTTTTTACAGCTCACAAAAACGAAGGCAATTAGTTTTCGACGCAGCAATGATGAATTTGGTGCAGTGATTGATAAGAGTTTTGATTATTCACGAGGAGTGACTAGGGGAAGTGCGCAACTCTTGAAGTTGCTGATGGGCGTGGTCACGCTGCAATGATTCATGTTTTCTGAATCGATGGTTCAGCGGTCCGAGCAGCATTTTGGACAGGAATGGGCGGATACGAGGGTTTTTTTTCTGGAGAACGGATTGGACAAATGTGGCCGGACAACAGATGAACAGCTAAGGGCCTGTAATACAGGAAAATACCAGCCAAGGTAGCCCAGAAAACTTGAGCCAAGAAACTCTTTTGCCTGTTTCCTTGTTTGGAAATATGTACTAATGAAATTTCTTGGAAAAGGGGCTAGAATACGTAGCACAAAAGTTTCTTCCGTAGATGGAGACTGCCTTCGGAGAAAAAATTTTGATCTACAAATGACCGATTTTTTCTTATCCGGACCCTCCTATTACAAATATAATTATTTATTCTTTGTCGCACAGACGCAGCTAATGTGGTCCTGGTTTTTCGTGCCAATGGTGCCAGTTCTCCAAGATTCTTCGCACGAAAAACCAGGAACAAATTACTTGTGGCTGTACAATAATGAATAAGTAATTGTAATTGTAATCCTGGCCATTATCCGTTGGGAAAAGGCTCTGGATAAGAAATTGGCTATAACCTACGGATAATGGCTAAGCGGATAATCGGATACGCGTAATCCGCCCATCCCGATTTGGAAGGAAAAAAAAGCTTAATACCAGCTGGACAAGGGTTAAATTGCGGTTCTATCGATAGCCACAGTGCGCGTCGATGGCGGCGGCCTTTTAGCGGCCTCCAAGAGTACGCGTCGCGACCGCTCCGCTAAAGATGGAATCGTCGTCGCACTGGTGAATATGGGTTTTCTTGATAGTTGTTCATCACATTTAATGTCAACTAGAGAGAAAACTAACTAACTATTGAGAAAACCCCATAGTTTGTTGTCCCAAAGAGCATTCCCTCTCGAGCAATGCGGTCGCGTCGCGTGCTATTCGTTGCCGCGGAAAGGCCACCGCCATCGACGCCCACTGTATGTGATGAACTTTGACCTATTTATGTTTACCAGCCTGATCGTCCGGCTGACGCCGGACTCTCAGGCTTCTTTTCGTGCTCGCTTCGCTCGCGTTGCCTTCATGTGGCATCTCTCTCACACCACAACGACCATTCGTCGTTTATCAAAACTCTCGTTTTTGCACATTCGAGCTTTCTGGATCCGAGGCGCCCTTTCCACAGCTGCGCAACAGGCAAGCGATGTCGTTCCTTGTGTAGGACCGTTGGACCCGTCTCCAGGCGTTTCCCCAATTTCAGACGCCGGTGGCCCTCACCCCACCGTTGGATCCGTGTCCAGGCTTTCTCCCAGTTTTGGATGCCGGCGCACCCTTATCACACCGTTGGACCCGTCTCTGAGTGTTTCTCCACTTTTGGACGCCGGCGCACCCTTATCACATCGTTGGACCCGTCTCTGAGCGTTTCCCCATTTTTGGACGCCGGCGCATCCTTATCACACCGTTGGACCCGACGTCAGGCGTTTCCCCACTTTTGCACGCCGGCGCACCCTTATCACACCGCTGGACCCGTCTCTGAGCGTTTCCCCATTTTTGGACGCCGGTGCACCCTTATCACACCGTTAGACCCGTCTTCAGGCATCTCCCCGTTTTTGGACGCCAGCGCACCCTTATCACAGCGTTAGACCCGTCTCTGAGCATTTCCCCCACTTTTCGGACGCCGGTGCACTGTTGCCACAAAAGTGTACCCTTTGCATAGCATTATCAACCCTTCTGGGCGCCGGCCCAGCCATACGGCGTAACCCCTCGTCCGTGTCCTTCTTCGCCTTCCTGGCTCCTCCTCTTCGACATAAAGAGATCTTACCCATCTCCTTCCTTTTATAGTGTCTGGGCTTATCTCATTCATTCCTACTGTGGTAAACACAACAGTCGGTCCTTAATATGTCTGAACATGACAAAAGTGGCCCGAAACACCTGTAAGTCAAGGTAAAAATCAAAATTTGCAACCTTTTCGTACATAACTCGACGCGCTGAACACGATGGTGTAGGTATTCTCCACTTTTGATGGCTGGTTCTCGTGCACAGATTCACACACACACACACACATGAAGTGCCAATTAATAAGAAGTAAGATGATTGTTAGCTGAACATGTTGGTGATCCTGAGACGACGTGTATGTAAGACAGCCGTTGGGTGGTGGAGCTCAACATTGGCTACGCTTCGGCAGAGACTAGACCTACAGGACTTGTATGGCCGGCGAGGCCTGGTGAAACCATGGCACGAAACCCTCAGCGATCGGTCAGACGAGATTCTGTCGCGTAGGAACGCGGCGCGGATGTAAGAGTCCGCTGTTCCGTTTGCTAGCGAAGAGTGACAGCATGGTAAAATGTGAACGTGCTAAGCCAGCCTAACGCGATATGACACGTGAAGCGACGAACAGAGCACGTCTCGTGAAGAACGAAGCACGTTAGGGATGGAACAGCAGCACGTGAGGAGACGAAAGGGAACGAACCCTGGGGGTGGGACCAGAGGCTTGACCTCAGGTGTGACTGTGGTCAAATCCCCGTTTGTGCTGGAGTCGAACACCAAGAGTGCAGGGCTGGGATTCATGAAACGCTAATCACGCAAACCAAGGATGGGTAGCATGATTGGTTATCTTATAGACAACGCGATGTTAGGAGACAAAGACCTTCAAGGTTGATTTGCTAGCCTGGTTTTGCCTGGTTACGCGTTTATGAATCCCAGCCCAGGAGTCTGTGAATTAGGACAAGGAAGGCTTCCCTGCCGCTGAACATAACCGCTACTGGGAGCCTTTAGGAGCGATAGGTTCCCCTTAGTTGGAATTAACATGTGTATATACACGGATAACATCCACAGTTAGCGGTCCTACACCGCTGTTGGGGTTCATTGCTATTCATTCGTTCTGAAGTTCAGTCGCATATGACTTGTGAGTTGCATTCCACTTAAACGTGACGCCCAATTTTGCACGGCCAACTTTGGAAGTCTTGCACAATGCGTTTTAAATTTCAACAATCAGATTCTAGAAAATCAGTCTCAGGGACGAAAATGTTGCGCGCATAATTTTGCACATTTAGGCATTTAGTAACGTGCACATACGGTGNCTCGGCAACTAGCCGGGATCGGAACTGCTCGGATCTCGGCAGTTGGCCGGGATCGGAACAGTTCGGATCTCGGCAGTTGGCCGGAATCGGAACAGTTCGGATCTCGGCAACTAGCCGGGATCGGAACTGCTCGGATCTCGGTAGTTGGCCGGGATCGGAACGGTTCGGATTTCGCTGGTTTTTTATCCAGGTTATTATTTTTTTTCTAATTTCTCGACAGTTGCACAACCCTGTTACCATAAAACGGAGCATTGTGCAGTAGTTAAAATATTTCTGGTAGCAATCCAGTCAATGTAGACTTTTTTCTAATTTCCTCAATATCTAGTATAGCAAACCTGTACGGCGAAATTTCGGCCCAAGAGCTGATTTTCGCAATTTTTCTAGGACATTTTAGTTGGCAGCGTCATATATGCAGTTTTTAACGCTGATCTCGAATCCGTAGCTCAGATTTCTCGCGGCGTTCCCTATGGTGAGTTCGACCTATTTCTGTGAGTGAGTGGGCGGGCGTGTAAATGTATGTGTGTTGCATATTAGCTGACGTTTCGGCGTCGTCGTCTTCGTCAGAGCCTCACACGTCCAACGGTCGGATGGCGTTTGTGTGACGAGAGTCTGTACTCTACTGACAAGTCCAGACGTGTGCGGTCGTCACACAAGCGCCATCTGACCGTTGAACGTGTGAGGCTCTGACGAAGACGACGACGCCGAAACGTCAGCCAATAAACCGATTATTATAACAGCCTCGTGTGTGGCTCAAATCACTGTATAATAGAATCAATCACCTTTTGCAATAATCAATTCGGAGCAATGACCGCCAAATATGGGGAAATGAGACATTGACTTGTCGACGTGCACGTTTTGGTGCACAAAAATCACCCTCATATGGCTTTGTCGACTCATCCTTAGTGGGAGGAGCAGGCATGGAACGCGCTGCCATACTCGATACCCTTGCCCAATCTTGCACTCTTCAACTAACATCGTGTTCGATCGCTCAGGCACTCTTTGGCCAAGCTACACTCCGCCAACTTCGAGGATTTTCGAGCATTGACTGATGGAATCTTCGACCTGTAGTTTCCTGATTTTTGAACCTTTGGAGACAAGTCTGATCCTGAAGGGTGGCCCAAGGCGATGGGTATACATCGTGCCCACAACAGGTCCCGTGGTTTCCTAATTGAAAAGAAAAAGTTGAAAAAGTGGTAAAAATCTGGAGTATCTCAATCATTTCCCGACAACCTAATACATTTGAAAGTATTATTATCATGAAAACATTCTGTTGAAAAGCCGGGGTTCAATTCAAGCTTCAGAAAAACTCTCTTTAGTTTGGCCTTTCTCCTTTTTATTGCTGCCGGTCGCACAACTGCAGAGACGTTCTCGAATTCTTCTTGGTCCTCCCCTTTCATTTTCATTTTCATCTTCTTTTCCAATACATTTTACGGAACTTCTTGTTTGGCATCACATTTGACGGGGTTCGTTTGCCTGGCTAGTTGGCAAGCTCGTCTGCGAGGTTGCCAAACAAACCTCGCCAAATGTATTGCCATTCAACATCAGAGAAGTCCGTCGTGAAACCACTGGACTTGCTAGGTACAGCAGGAAGCATGCACATACAGACGTTTTGAAGTAAACTTGGATGAGCATGGGCTTACTAAAGTCTGCAGTACAAACAGGACTACCCTTGTTCTGCGTTCAGATTGAGCTATCTGGTTTATAATTGCAGGCGAGGCCCAAAGTATGAGGTTGCGCTTGAATTGAGGCCTTTTTGGAAGGATGACAGGGTGTGTGGAACAAAACAAACTTTGACGCTGCGGTGTAACTACAACAGGAACTCATTCGGCCCGTATTTGCCGCCCTCAGGCTCGAGAACCCGCTACTTGCGAATAGCAAACGTGTTACTACCCGATAATGGTGGGCAGTGATAGGGGGATAGCAAACGGGTTAAGACAGGTAAACGACCGAATAGCTACCGGTTGGCCCTGTGGTGGCAAACGTGTCACAGCAAATGAGCAACCGAAAGGCTACCGAGTGTTCGCTACGGGCAGCGAACGTGTTACAACAGATGGGCAACCGAAAGGCTACCAACTGGTCTCCATAGGAGCCCGAATGGGCAGCGTATGGAGCCCTAACCCCACCCACTTTACGGATTGGAGCCGAGGTGACATGCGGCTCCAATTCCTGTCATAATCGGCTCCAATCCGGTGAATGTCTGAGTATATGTAACCGATTCAACCTGGAATGAACCCGGGAATTTGTTTATCAATCCTTCTTTGTTGTGAGTGATCGATAACAATCAGCTTGAACATATAAAAGAAGACGGTGGGGTGTGCTCAGACACAAATGAGGGTAGAACACGCAGGAGGGGACGTGAGGTGGGCAGAATGACATAGGTAGTATAATAGTCGCTGCTGGGGCTGGCATTTGGTACTTCCGGTATTTAGGCACCAGAGGACAATTAGAACAAAGGTAGACGTGATTAAGAGCATCTTCTCGCAACTCTGCACTGACGCACCTCTTGTACATCTTTCGATCCGTTCGCAGGCATTTACCCACTTTCCTTATCACAACGGTTTACAACGGTTTCTCCCCCACTTTGGACGCCGGCGCACCCTTATCATACCGCCGGACCCGTCTCCCCCCACTTTGGACGCCGGCGCACCCTTATCATACCGCCGAACCCGTCTCCCCTCACTTTGGACGCCGGCGCACCCTTATCATACCGCC
>JARK01001340.1:3201701-3215865 GCA_000688135.1 Ancylostoma ceylanicum | reverse complement strand
CGTCGCCGACGTCATTCCAAAAAGACAACGACTTCAGATCAATTCCCGCCCTGCGTGATCGCCGATCACCTCGACATCGGTGCCGGGAATTCCGCGCCTGGCCAGAGTGGGCGCTGGCGCACGGTGGTGGGAAAGATGTCGCTCAATGGTGGAGATAATGCCCCTGGGCGGGTGCACACCTGTGAAAGTAGTGCACAGCGCTCAGTGCAAGGGAAGATATACACGAATACGAATCGAGGGAGGCAAGCTTCAAAAAAGGNGTGTGGGTGTGTGTGTGCGTGTGTGGGTGGGTGTGGGTGTGTGTGTGTGTGTGTGTGTGTGCACGAGAACCAGCCATCAAAAATGGAAAATACCTATACCATCGTGTTCAGCGTGTCGAGTTATGTACGAAAAGGTTGCAAATTTTGATGTTTACCTTGATTTTCAGGTGTTTTCGGCCACTTTTGTCATGCTCAGACATATTAAGGGCCGACTGTTGTGTTTACCACAGTTGGAATGAATGAGATAAGTCCAGACACTATAAAAGAAGAGAGATGGTTAGGATCTCTTTATGTCGAAGAGGAGCTGCCAGGAAGGCGAAGAAGGACACGGATGAGGGGTGACGCTGTAGGGCTGGGCCGGCGTCCGGTAGGGGTGATAATGGGTCCACTTTTGCGGCACTGGTGCGCCGGCGTCCAAAAGTGGGGGAAAACCTAGGAACGGGTCCAACTGCGCAACCAAGGGGTGCCGGCGTCCGAAAGTGGTGAAACCCCTGGAATCGGCTCCATCGGTGTGATAAGGGTGCGTCGGTGTCCAAAAGTGGGGAAACGCTGAGAGACGGGTCCAACGTTGTAATAAGGGTGCGTCGGCGTCCAAAAGTGGGAAGACGCTCAGAGAATGGTCCAACGGTGTGATAAGGGTGCACTGGCGTCCAAAATTGTGGAAACACTCGGAGACGGGTCCAACGGCTTGCCCCAGCGTCCAAAAGTGGGAGATAGCCTGGAAACGGGTCCAACAGTGGGATGAGGGGCACAGGCATCTGAAAGTGGAAGAGAGAGAGAGGTCCTGGAGACGGGTCTAACGGTCCTACACAAGGAAAGACGTCGCTCGCTTGTTACACAGCTGTGGAAAGGAGGCGCCTCGGAGCCAGAAAGCTCGAAGCTGCAGAAAACGAGAGTTTGATAGATGAGGAATGGCCGGTATGGTGTGAGAGAAATGCCACATGAAAGCAACGCGAGCGAAGCGAGCACGAAAGGAAGCCTGAGGGTCCGGCGTCAGCCGGACGATCAGGCTGGTGAACAAAATATCTGCGAAAAAGCTTGCAACACTTTCGTTCTTTATTATGTGTGCTGAACACGACCTCATGCGCAGACAGACGCGAACAGACAGACAGAGAGACAGACAGGCAGATACACAGACACACATGTGCACATATGCTAAGCCAGTTAACAAAAAGTATGATATCAAGGGCTTTATCACAGTTATTGTGTGCAAGTGCCTGATATCCGATCGGCTATCGTAATACCTCATCAAATGCTAGCACGTGCTTGAGACACGCCGTACTATTTTTTCTGCCGTAGTATGCATAATCATTCTTGGGTACGCCCGTTTGCCAATTTGCTCAATTTGTTCATTTTCTAGGCCTATGGCTGCTCTATAAAGAACGACGTTGTTGTTTGTGCATGCGATCGGTTGACATCGAAATGTTTCGAGGATTCGTTCGGAAACTCAACGTTCAACATTTCAACCGCGAAGAAAATTCGCTGCATTCAGAGCAGATGGAACGAACAAGCGTACCGAATTAAGCGTGAAGTGGGGTCAGAGAAACGTTTCCCAGATTTTGGTGATGATGGAGAAGAGGAAGAAGAGCGCACTACCACTGAAGAAGAATGGGGAGAAGACACTACTACTACTACTTTATCAGATGAAATCGATGAGCAAGCCACTAAACCTGCAGCAGTTACTACTCCGACGATTATGGAGGCGACAACGAAGTCAACAATTAAACAGCCCAAACAAGTAACAGAGCCGGTAGAGACGGAAACGACTGAGGAGGAGAGGGAAACGGTACGGCGTGTTTTTTTTTTGCAATTCCAGAAGTCGTATGTTGTCCCTGTGACTTTATTCTATAGTCTAGAGCAGAAAAAATGCAACCAGCATGGTAAGATATCACTTAATGACTTTACAATGTGAGCGCAAATTTCGGCCAAATTCAACACCACAGAATATTTTCCGCTTTTACTATCGACTAGGTATGCGTTCAAATCAGTCTCAGTGTTTATAAGAGGATTTTACAGGGCATTGTAGCTGGAAGGCCTCAAAAGGTCTACAAGTGAGACATTGTTGTATTTGCTGTTAGCTGGTGAAACACTTATTCAAAATCATATTTAAGGAATGCTACGTCCTTCTTGCTGTCGATTATCGGTGCCTACGCGGGCACACTTCTTATGCTTCAGGCGCTTGCTATAATAATGTGGTAAGCTATTCCCCCTCACTGCAATAGCTCATGATGGAAGGATACAAGATGTTCCCTGCCACTTTTTCATATGACTCATGATCATCTCTACGATTTCGATGACGCTGATCTTGAAACTGTTCTCTTTAGCGGTTCAACGCTAATGTGGAAAAAGTTATGAGCTTTCCTCTTTGGGGGCTGGGCGGTACAAAGAGTGACATTTTTTGTCTGAAATATTGTACAGGTGGTTTATTTGGGAGGCTTATCACGAATTTTGGGCGCGTGTGGCGCAGTGGTAAGAGGCTCGCTGCGCACGCACACGGTCGATGGTTCGATCGCGTCCACGGCCAACCAAGCCGTCCATCCCTCCGGGGTCGGTAAATTGGCGCCAGAGGAGTCTGGGAGGATGAAGCACTGACTTGGTTCATCGGATGCCCTCCGCAATTCACTGTATAGGGCACATATGCATTCAACGCCTCTACGATGATCAGATGAAGTCGAATGCGTGGCGCATCCCTCGCGACGGGATTGATCAACGCCGACCACTTTATCCTTTATCGTTTTATCACGAATTTTATATCCATTTTGTACTGCATATAAGGAGTATTCCCGCAAGTAGGCGCGATAATTGTAACTATCTGGTCGGTCCGAAAGTTCTGCTTTCAAACAAGCATTAAATTAATGTTCATGGATGGAGCCCGGTCTGCCAGTTTTCATAACTGATAAGAAGTACAACATTTTAGTACTATTTCGGAAAAACTCCATATGAGGAATAAAAATTTCTGGACCAAAAAGTAAATGGTGCAAGACGTTCGGACCAATCTAATATATACTGTACAGACGAACATTCATAACATTTTCTGCAGTAGCGCTTAGCAGAAACTTGGAACTGATTCGTGATCAGCACCTTCGAACTCATATCATAAGTCATATATTATTTCGAAATGTCACGGTCATCTGGTATCCTTACCTTGTTAGCAATATCCACATTGAATGAACTATGATAACAAGGATTGAATGACGATGTGACGTGATCCGTTCAGGCAGAAACTAAAAAGACGTGAGGACATCTTCATAGTGCAGCAATTGGCAAAGCGGCACAAAAGATAATGAAAGCGTGACGAAGAAGGATCTGTTGCGAGTGTACAGACTATATCCTGCATCAGTTACATTACTCAATGACTAATCAATTAGATAAATTTGTTTATGTTCTAAATGTTTATCGTAGTTGGGGATGCTCCAGCGGCTAGCTTGTTATATATAGTCATACATATAGTCAAAAGTCTAACTATCACTACTATACTCAGACTTTGTCCTGCATCACTTACATTATTCGACTAATTGATTGAATTAATGCATTTATGTTCCGATTGTCCATCACAGTTGAGGATATTCCCGCCATCGGCTCACCTGAAATCCAAAAGTGAAACTTAATTTGGCATTGTTGGCTGAGGCAAATCTTCCAAAAAATAGCCTTTTTACATGGAGAATGCATGGCCACCTTAGTACAGCAAACAGTTCATAGGTTTGCGGGACATTAATGTATACTACACAGGTGTGTAGCTGAACACGCCGTGCTAATCTACATTAAACCCCAAATAAGAATTGAAAAAAAAAGATAATTTTTGTCCCCTGAACCCCTCACAAGCTCTGGAGACTATTTCAGAATTTGGATGCTGAGAGAGTTCTGCAACGCCAAAAATATCGATGTCAAATGTGGAAAATTGTTCCATATTTGTGTCGGAACTACCTAGCCAATTGTCCTGCTGTCCCACTGTATAGCCATAGTTGTCTCGATCATGTGAGATCAATCCCCCTCCCCGAACGTTGGAGCTTGCCATGCTTCATAACCTGACACATCATAGCGGATAGCTTCAACAATCCCGAAAAATGTCACAACAAAAAAAACCAGGATGTACTTTGATATGTTGACGTATCGTAAAGTATTCCATTATCGAACTCGTACTGTTAATTTTTTTTTCGAATAGAGCGTTCTCTCAGTGACGCTAATTTTAATATGTTAGCCATCAACTGGCCAGATTACATCTGTTACTATCCTTACTCAGGCATTCGTGGGGGTCGACTGCAGGTAGAAAAGAGGTTCACCCCCAGATGTACCTGAGGGTGAACCCCCAATCGCGGGGCACCTACCCCCACAATGGTTGACGTCCCCCCACGTGNCAGCTGTCCCCCGAGCACGTTATTGGGTTCCGGCGGATGGGGGGACGACCGGGGTTATGCACAGCACGCTCTGCTCTTCTTGGACGTCCCCCATCTCAAAAAGTGGGCGGAGCGATGGGGGTCCTACCTGCCCATCACCCCCGCGAATGTCTGAGTGGGATTCAAAGTGAACGCTTCTAAGGGTATGCTAGTTGTGTCAACCTTCTGTCACGGATGACTCAACCAAGGTTTCCGGATGAGGTAAAAGAGGGCGTGGCTCTGATGAACGTAACGTAACGGAGATCCGCCGCAACGCCGCGGGCACACAAGTCTGCGGCGATAGATCTCGTCCGCGTGGGCTCATCCTGCGATGTACAACTCAGTATTTCTCGAAAACTTTGCCCTTCTTGATGATTTCTTCTCTGTTATGGGCACAAGTATATCCACTAGAGTAGAATTTCACAAAAAAATCGATGTCGTTTTTGAGCGTGAGTGCTGCCTTTAAGGGACGCTGGAATAGCTTCATCGTCGTGGTGTCACGTCGTCGTTAGTCATAGTCGATCACCTCACCAACAGCTTTCCCAAGTTGTTTGGCGTTGAAGCCCCTCGTCGTTACGGATGCGATTCTGCGGCTGTTCGTGCGCATTCTTGCCTGCAGGAATACAGCGCATGTTGCANCGTCCGCGTGGGCTCATCCTGCGATGTACAACTCAGTATTTCTCGAAAACTTTGCCCTTCTTGATGATTTCTTCTCTGTTATGGACACAAGCATATCCACTAGAGTGCCGGGAATTCCGCGCCTGGCCAGAGTGGGCGCCGGCGCACGGTGGTGGGAAAGATGTCGCTCAATGGTGGGGATAATGCCCCTGGACGGGTACACACCTGTGAAAGTAGTGCACAGCGCTCAGTGCAAGGGAACATATACACGAATACGAATCGAGGGAGGCGAGCTTCAAAAGAGGCCTGGGAGTCCGGCGTTAGCCGGATGATCAAGCTGGTAAGTCATGATTGCCCTTGCCCTCAAATGAGAACGCAAAAGCTTACCACCGCAGCAGAGAGGTTTAAATGAATTGAAGGCGAGTGAATGTGAATGAATTATGAATACAAATGCTTTATCGCAAAGATGGACCCCCCACCTTGGACGCCGGTGTATCCTTATCATATCGCTGGACCCGTCGACCTCCACTTTGGACGGCGGCGCATCCTTTTCGCTTTGCCCTTGCTCCCAGGTGAGAACTCGTAAAAACTCACCACAGCGCCAGAGAAGTTGGATGGAAATGAAGAATGAGTGTTAGTTTGTTGATTAGAAAGTGTTATAAGGATCCCGGCGGACTGCAGCACGTCTGGATGATCCGGCGGACTGCAGCACGTCTGGAAGATCCCGGCGGACTGCAGCACGTCTGGAAGATCCCGGCGGACTGCAGAACGTCGGGGGGTGTAAGCAGCACGTTCTGCTCTTGCAGAACGTCGAGACTTGCTCCCCCAACTCAAAAAGTGGGCGGGGCGATGGGGGTTCGACCTGCTGTTCAACGGCACAATTGTCTGAGTACGTAACGTTTGTACTCAAAGTGGTCGTAACCAGTTATAGGGCATTCACAAAGGAGTCGGTACTGGTACATTCACGGACTGGAGGTGAATGCTGCGGTTGTGCTCTATCAAGTATAGGGCAATTTATACTGGATGCGTGCGATCGACGCGCGTGCGACTTTATGATGAAGAATAGGGGCTAGTAGCATCGCAGTTGCANAGCCGGATGATCAAGCTGGTAAGTCATGATTGCCCTTGCCCTCAAATGAGAACGCAAAAGCTTACCACCGCAGCAGAGAGGTTTCAATGAATTGAAGACGAGTGAATGTGAATGAATTATGAATACGAATGCTTTATCGCAAAGATGGACTCGTCCTCCCCTCCCCCTCCCCCCACCCACCTTGGACGCCGGTGTATCCTGATCATATTGCTGTACCCGTCGACCTCCACTTTGGACGGCGGCGCACCCTTTTCGCTTTGCCCTTGTTCCCAGGTGAGAACTCGTAAAAACTCACCACCGCGCCAGAGAAGTTAGATGGAAATGAAGAATGAGTGTTAGTTTGTTGATTAGAAAGTGTTATAAGGATCCCGGCGGACTGCAGCACGTCTGGATGATCCGGCGGACTGCAGCACGTCTGGAAGATCCCGGCGGACTGCAGCACGTCTGGAAGATCCCGGCGGACTGCAGAACGTCGGGGGGTGTAAGCAGCACGTTCTGCTCTTGCAGAACGTCGAGACTTGCTCCCCCAACTCAAAAAGTGGGCGGGGCGATGGGGGTTCGACCTGCTGTTCAACGGCACAATTGTCTGAGGAGATCATCAGAAACCTTGACAAGGCTAAGAATGATAAAGCAAAAATTTGTCGTCGTAGTTGCAAGTAAGCAGTCAATCAGTTTAGCAGCAAAGGAGAGCACCGCGTTACACGCAAGCATCCACAAAATTCATAACCACGAGTCTTTCTAATTCATGAGACGCAAGAATGATTGCCAAGTCAATGGAACGAAGGTAAAGCTGGCGATTACACTACAGGAACAAATGTTGATAGGAAACTATCTGTATTGATTTGGGTGTGATTTCAGGAAATTACGGCTGAGTAATCAAAGCCCTGCAACATATTCATTCCAATCGGTTCTGGTTACACCGCGACCAGTACAGAAACAGCAGTTGCCATTGAAATTTCCCATTTCGGTTGCTACTTTCAATGAGACGACTTTATGAACAAATTTGCAATGTACAGCAGAGTCACTCGTCCGACAACAAAAAAGCGATGTAGCAGAATTCTTCTGTCCTTAAGCCTCATATCATAATTTTAGTACGTGCATGAAGTTGAGACTCCAAATTACAGCGGTTTTATTCGGCAAGCTTTCAGCGTTATAACGCCATCTTCAAGCCCAACGGCCGCTTAAAAGCAAAATCTTGCTTATAAGAAGGAAAAAAGATCTTGCTTCTAAGCGGCCGCTGGACTTGAAAATGACGTTACAACGCCGAAAGCTTGCGATTATTGTTCAGCTGCCGGTCGAGACTGCCCCTGACCTTCATTATGGTCCACATTTTAACATTTTCGCCTTCGTCAGAGGCTGAAGTGCAATGAAAGTTGCACTGTGGTACGAAGTAGCACATGGCTGAACATTATCAATCGATCTAGTGAAGGCCACAAAGTCATAGTGAGGGAGGGAAAATGTTCTTGGTCTTGAACGTACTCCTTCAGCTCACACAACTATCTTTTCTCATTTGCGATTATACCAAATCCTGGCAACAACTGTAGCAGTGTCTGCTATATATCGAGGTTCAGAGACTTGTTCACTTTTTTTCATTTGCTTTGTGATGAAAACATTCATTAATAAACTTTATCCCTAATTTAATTTATTTTAAGAACGCTTGAACGATTAATTGAGACTACTCAGTAAAGAATTTTGCTCGCTTTGACATTTAGTTTCTTCGTAGATAGTAGCCTTGATACCGGGCTACGTTGAACTGCAAGGGCTATTAATCTTTCCCTGAAGGGGTTGTGAGAGTCCCGTCAATTGGTGGAGAAGCAGTGGAATTATCGACACGCTTTTGTGCGAATCCATCAAGAACGAAAGCATATATAAAGAATGCCATAACGCCAGCTATCACGACGAATATAAAGACGCAACTCAAGATGCCGCATATCTGCAATACAAAGAGTGCATTCCCAACGTTTTGTAATGGACATAGACCTCATCTATCGACCCTTTGTCATCACTAACATTAAATGACGCTTTTTCCTGTAGGGCCATGTAAACCGATGCGGGGATTTCTCTCGCGCTACTACTTGATGACCTCTGAGGTGTAACTGATGACTTTCTCCGTCTTCCTTTTTCTGAGCTTCTCTTCCGTTCTTGCGAAGGAGCTTTCCTATACAATTTTTTTTGAAAAATTCTTTTCAATGTATCAGCTTGGCTTCTCCTTACCGTGATTTCTTTTCACGCTTATCTGGAGACGGGGTTGGTTTGCCAGCATACTCATAGGCTCCTTCCTCGTCGCGAGGTTGTGCTTGCAGCCCAGGAGAGGGCACGCGTAAGTCAGGCGGAGGGGGAGGCGGTAGCAAAGGTGGAGCTGCTCCTGGCGGCGGGGGTACGTTTCCTGCAGGACCAAGCTGCTCATATTCGTCTCCCATATGCTGAAAATAGGAGTTCAGTATGTAGGAGGTCGCATTTCAGCTGCTAACCTAGTCCAGTGCACTGAGTTGATGAGCAAGACGTGAAATGAATCTGTCTTGCCTCCAGAACGAAGTTTATATAAGTTATGATTAAGATTGTTAAGATCAATTGTTTTGTAAACATGATGATAAACGCTGAAAAGGGCAACGGCAATGTATGGTACTTGTTTTACCCAAGTACTGTTGTTAGTGTTAGAAATCTGTGTAAAGACAAACCGCCTAGGCGGTAGTTATCTTAGCGACCTTCACAACAACGCTCCATTCGTTGTTTGATGAAGCATCATTCCATAATTCTTTCTTTCAGTATACAGGATGAGAGCTTCTTCCGCCCCTTTTCTTGGTAAGCGTTCGGCGCGTAGCGCCTTCCTCACATCCCAACAAAAGAGCGCATTACCTACAGAACATAACAACAACGTTATTGACGACTGTCCACATCCACCAAGCGCGTTGGCAGAGGGAATGCAATGAATTCGCTACGGAATTACCGTGCGTACTTATGTCGCACTACGTGACATTGTAATCTTTATTATGTTTCATCTCATGTTATCTTTCCTTTTTCTCGTAATTGTTCGTGTTGTTTATTAGTCAATTATTGCTGCCTTTTGCAATGGATCAAGCAATTAACTTCTGAGCCTCCACAAGTTCTTTCTACCTATTAATCTTCTGTCTGCTTCGTTTAATTTCTTAAGCCTTCACGATTTTCTTCTCAGAAGGCTTCCTAGATCACAATGCAACCCGCTGACTTCGAAGTTCGAGGCAGCCTCTCGCGTGGACGTCGTCGTTTGTTTCTCAGAGAAACTACTTGCAGAGTAGTACTGTTACTGCTCGTCTAGGCTTGTCTGATTTTTCCTTTACAGGTCGCTCAATTTCTTTCTCATTGTTGGGTGCCTATGCCATTTACCAGCTTTGCGTGTTTTTCGAATTTCAAACCCTCCAATAATAAGAGGAGGAACTATTTTGCCCCAAAAACCAAAAATTTTGAAATTTATCTTGCTCAAACTTCGCTTAGAGGTTTGCGAGGTGTTTGACACGGATATCGTATCCATTTTGTACCGTAACCACACTTTTGCAGTTCAACGCTATGTGTGCTATGGATACTGTACTTCAGAGAATTCTTTCAAACTTTGCATAGAGGGTATTTGAGGCGGTGATGCTAGGAGTTCTTCTGCCATAGCATTGTAACTGGACACCACTTTTCTAAATCAGCTTCCCATCTCCACATGCAGGTTTGATTTCCTCATTACTTAGGCAGCCACGTCAACATGATTTGAACGGAAAGAAGAATTGCAATCGTGGCAGGATTGCCACTATTTCCCCCATCCCCGTCCCTCCCTTGGCTAGCAACTCCTGCGTCCAGCATTGGAAGAAACAAGTGGAAGACATGACCCTCAACAAGGTCACGCCAAGTAAGGAAGTAAATATGATGAATGATACGCACAGTTGCCACATTTTCATACATGTCTGACGTGCGCGTGATATAGCCTAGTATAGATCGTCTTTACTGGTAAGGTCAGATACACATGTCTTACATGTCTGACTGTAGTCAATTTTGATCAATTCTCGAGAACAATTCTTAAATGTTTATCATTACTCTGTGAATTGATTACATTTCAACTTATATCTACGTCTTTGATAAATTTGTTTCTGACCTCGTTCCATTCAAGCTTTAAAATCCATCAACGTCTTTCTGAAATGATATATTGTTATTCAAGTGGGTCATTTCAACTATTTTCTCATAACAGGTGATTTCTCTGATAGAGTGAGTTATAAATTTCATAAATTTCCAGAAATTCTTCGTTCGCATTTCCCTATGGACGTCAAAAAGCGACATTCGTGAGGGATGAGCTTCTATGATCCACGACACTATATCAAAATAAATATTGCTCATCTGCGGCTGTAGAACATTCCTGTGGAACGCCTTGTTAGTTGGTTTTTGATGCTAACTCAGGGTAGAGTACTAAGGATCAAAAATTTTCAGAGACGCTATTCCGTCGCCCTTTTCGAGCTAGAAAAGTATATCTTCTGCGAGTACAGCAAGCATAATTCCGGAACACTGTTGACAGAATTTGTTGATTATTGTGGTGTCCAGTTTGATCAACTGCCGATCTCGAGGAATTTCGAGATAATCAAAATGGGATGTTCCTTGAACATTTGACTAACCTTAATAAATGTGAAATGGGGGAGACGATTACTGGATTTCCTGAAGAGAAAGCGATTTGATGGTGAATACACATTCGTTCTCGTTTTCACTTGTGTAGCGGCGGCGGTGATGTCTCGACGGCAAAAGAGGGCTGAGGACAAAGGCTGTGGGTTGGTAAAATGCCCCCACGACCGAGCGATCGTCGCGGCGACAAAAAACATGGAAGCTATGCTTGCCGCATCCATGATGTGGCGACATCGTTGGCTAGTGCTCAGAGTGAGTGACCGTCGCAGCAACAAAAGCGAGATAGGCCTTGCAGGAAAAAAGTGTTCTCTTACCGAACTGTGTGGACGTTCAGATTGTATCATAGCCCTATCTTCCTTGATGTCCTGTTTATTGTCGTAGGCGCCAATAAGAAAATCTTCAAGTGATGGTGTCATCCTCAAGACGGGCGTGATTGAGACTGCGCTTTCCTTCTCCTCCTTCTTTTTAAGTTTAGCCTTAGCTGCTACTGATTTCTCATGTTGATTTAAGCGACGTCGTGCAACCAAAACAGTTCCTCCCCATGAGTCTGGCACATATTCTGGATGTGCGAGCATTACATCAAGTAGAACACGTTTCGCCTGAGAATGAGGTGGATAGTAGAGTTCACTATGCAGTTGGACAATCAACGAACCTTAGAGGTTTCAACAAAGAATAATCTGAGTTCATTATCGACAAAATCGTCATCTAGATCACTTTTCTTGAGTATTCTGTTTATAGCATAGTCCATTGCTTGGTCAATAAGACGGGCTATCTGAACGACCGACATTACAGATAAAACCGCCACTTCATCCACATGATATTCAGAAAAAAAATTTGCTGCCTTGACTCTTGGAAGAACCATGGTGTTACGAAATTAATTGCCGAAACGAACAAATCATGACACGGACGTAATAGAACGGGAGGCGGACATCTTGAACAGCAGTGGCCTACATTTTCCTGAACATAGGACATAGCTGGGTCAATGCCCCAGATTCAATTGCCCTACTTTTTCTGCCTGCCCCATAATCACAGTGGGGCAGCCAAGAGGTCATCAGAAAAGCAACGGTTCCTTCAAATGCAACAATTTCGTCCATGTTCATAAAAGGTAATTGAACATTTGTAATGATAATTATTGTTATTTCTGTTAGAATATAAACTGAATAAGACAATATTTACACTTGCTAATAATACCTGATCTTTTTATCTTCTCAAATGTGGACGAAAATCCTGGAAGGAGCACTGGCTGTAGTGCCGACCCCTTGGCTGTCCAACAGTAATCAGCGGAGCAGTCAGAGAAAGTAGGGCAACTGAGCCTGCGGCACTGACCCAGACATGCCCTATATTCAGGAAAATGTAGGACACTGCTGTCCAAGATGTCACGCACCCTAATAGAACGCGGTTCAATATGGAGGATTCTTTCGAGCTGTTAGCCAAGAGTGTTATTGATCTTTATTGTCTTCATCTATCTTTATCTTTATTGAGGCTAACGTTTCGGCGATGTCGCTTTCGTCAGAGCCTGAAACCTTATAAACCCTAGAAGCACGGCTTTGGTACTAGTGGTCCGCTGCTCTGTCATCGTATCCGCCACTAAGATGAGCGCTCATTATCTCTGTTTCTGATATTGTTTTTGAGTGTACGGGGTTGGATGAAACACGTTCTGTAGAAGGATGAGGAGTTTGAGCCGATAAATCACTCATGTCTTTGACTTTCCAGGCTCTGACGGAGGCGACATCGCCGAAACGTTAGCCTTAATAAAGATCAATAACCATCTTGACTGACAGCTCGAAAGAATCCTCCGTATTCTAGGAGCACAATTACTATGCCAAGATTCAAGGACAGTCGAACATAGAAGTAGTTCAATATGTTATGATTCATCTTGAGCACAACTTTGTACATTAAATTAATATTCGTTCATCTTGTTACATCCTTCCTATTGAAGTGCGTTTTTTGCGGGAAA
Source organism: Ancylostoma ceylanicum (assembly GCA_000688135.1). NCBI lineage: Eukaryota > Metazoa > Nematoda > Chromadorea > Rhabditida > Ancylostomatidae > Ancylostoma > Ancylostoma ceylanicum. The sequence continues at coordinate 3,202,941 of JARK01001340.1, read as the reverse complement.
GTAGCCGTGATTATGCCAAATCAGGGTTTCAATTACAGCTTTTCATCCTGTCTGACGACAACTATCAAGAAAACTAACTACCTAGCAGGAGAACCCTATGGTTTAGAAGTGATTTTATCATGCATATATCGACAATCTATTGTTGTTGCAAATTTGCATCTAAGGCAGCCCGCAGAGTTCCAGACGGGCGGGCGGCGCGGGCGGGTGAGAGGTTCGTTTTCCTTTCATCAGCCGCCTAGGCGGGTGAGAGCCGCTACTTTGAGCGGCGCTCAGACGCGCGTCTGAGAGCCGCTGCTTCTAGCGGGTGAGAGCCAATAGCGTCTGGGAGCCGCTCGAGCGGCGCTTCCCGCCAGAAGCAGCGTCTGAGCGCCGCTCAAAGTAGCGGCTCTCAGCCGCTTAGGCGGCTGATCAAAGGAAAATGAACCTCCCACCCGCCCGCGCCGCCCGCGCGTCTGGAACTCTGCTGGCTACCTGAAGCTCAGAAAAATGAAATTTATAAGGGAAGGTCTGAGGAATAAAGAGTACGGGTGGAAGCTTCTATGCGGACTTGTTCGATTGGTCTCTCGAAAACAAGAATGACAGTTCTATTAGAAATCATATACATAGTTGAGCGCGTCGAGTAGGTCCAGCTTCTGTTGATAACTCGAAATCGAACATGAAGTGAGACACTGCTCCTGAGATGGCTTGAATTGATTAAAAAAAGAAACAAAGCATATTTGTGCATTTTATGAAACGGCAATTATGTTATCAACACCCTGATACTTCCCAGAATATCAAAATGAGTAGACTTTTGTCAGCTACAACTGGTCGAAATTCAGAGCTACCTTGTTTCATTCTCTGCTACGATCCTTTGAATCTCTGAGCACTGCTGATACTTTTCCAAAATAATCATCATACCGTCTCATTTGGTTTGGAGTCCGAAGTCTCGAAGAATTTTCGCAACGTGAGCTTCTCTTCCTCTGTCAAAGCATTCTCCAGCAACAGATCTTTTCTCATAATATCCAGCCCACGTAGCGCGATTGCTTCTTCATACTTGTTCTATAGAAATGAAAAGTAGAACTTGGATCGCAGCGAATGTCTTTTGAGAACATCGGATAGATCAGACTCAGGCACTCGTACGACGCACCTTCAGCACAAGCTAGGGTACACTGCCATTAACATTTGGGGTTGCGTTCCGGTTCCATCCCTTGCCTGCTAAGTTCATCCCCTTATGCGTTACCGTTCTTCCCTCCCCCCCCCC
>JARK01001340.1:3151014-3201553 GCA_000688135.1 Ancylostoma ceylanicum | reverse complement strand
CCCCCCCCCCCGCCCCGTGTTGCGTTCTTCACAAAACGTGCTGTGTTCGCTCCTGATTCCATTTCAGATTAGAGATGTCTTGCAGATTCACCCATTAGCATCCAAGTTAACGTTTATCACACTTTTTTTCGTACAGCTACATGTTTTCAACATAGTCACAAAATGAAGGCCGACAACAAATGCCTTGAATCGGGAAAAGTGATATGCTTACCAGTTTTTGCTCATCTTTTTTCGCCATTCGTGTTAATTTTTCGTTTGCATGGACCAATTCTTTTATTTGCTGAAATTATGTGCAGATAAAGTTATGTATTATGTAAAGAATATGTAGTATGTATCAAAATATGTACTATTCTTGTCGAAGATCTCATAGGTCATCAAAACAGATTTCAGCAGTATTCATGACTGCGCCTTGCCATTCTCTTAGCGGCTCTCCACTCCTCCCTACTTCCTCATTCTTTGCAGCCCTTTGCTAGGATCACGCCAATGTTATGGTGTCTCACTCTTTTTACCTCCGCACCTCTCATTATCAGTTGTTTCTGACCGATTCATTGGATTCATTCCGACGCTTGATCTCAGTGCACTTTTTAGCTGATGTTAGAATCGTTCTCCAGTCTCCAGTTTGTATGAACATTGTGGACAATGTAAGAAATCGAGACTATTCCTTCACGTACCCGTCCGATCACCACAGGTACAGACACATTTACTTTGCTTATTCGATGCCTCACGCGACTACATGCCAAAGAACAGAGTCACAAAACTGTGAATCATATAAAACAAATGCATCTAACGCGCATTAGCATACGTGACAACATTAGAGGAACACTCGCCTTCCGACCAAACTATTTTTTTAATGGCCAATCCAGAAAAATTGCAAAAAGACACGATGTTAATGGAATAGCCATAATTAAAACCAACTTACAGATTTGTAGGAGTGAACTTTTTCTCAAACGTTGAATATGTAACCTTGCCCTAATCCTGTACAACTCCAGCTCAGCAACTTGTTTGCGCAGGTCCTCTAATTCTCTGGATTTTGGTGTTGCGACATCCTTAGAAAGGAAAGACTCTCACATTAGTAAATTCCATGTTCGTTTGTCTTTGAACCTGGGCATCTTCTGTTAAATTCAAAAATTTCTTTGCCGTGCCAGGTTGTTATGAATTTTATTGTGACCTTACGTTTCGACAAAAATCGTCTTCGTCAGAGGTCAACGTTCTCCACCCTTTCGCAGCTGTCCGAGGACGCCCTTCGTCAGGATCGGACTGAGGTAACCCTTCTTAGCAGCTATCGGAGAGAAGCAGCTTTCCACGGGGTCAAAAACAAATTTAAAAGACACACAAAAAGACATGCGTTGGCAAAACGTTTAAAAAGCGAGGCGTGAGGGCCGTCCGATCAATATTAGTCAGCCACAGGCCTCTTCATCAAAACATTTCAAACGATGAAGAAAACCATATAAAAACGCTCACCCGAGCCTAGTCCTGACGAAAGGCGTCCTCGGCCAGCTGAGCGAGGACGCCGGACCGCTGTTACAAGCGGGACGCGCCGCGCACGCGTCACAGGCTCTGCGCGCTCGAAAACTTTCCACCGATTGCGCATAGGAACTATAGGTGGGTGCGTTCAAATCGAGCCTAGTTGCTGGACTGACAATCAAACAACAATGCACATCTGTAAAGACACATTGGGTTTGCGGGGATTTGCTGTCAATCCGTGCTTGTTCCAACTTTTTGCAGCATCTGGAACAGTTCTTGACCATGCGGTTACTTTTCAGACACTCGAACCGTGCGAGCGCTGCACCTTGATTTGCAGGCGGGGCCTCTCACCGTTCGAGCGCTGCACATAAAGTTGTGGGCGGACCCTCTTACCGTGCGAGTGCTCCGAGCTCAGGCCCGACCGTGCGAGCGCAGCACCCAAAATTTTGAAAATGATAGTGGAGTACGTGGAATGCGAAACATATTTGACTTACACTTCTGCAATCGGCGGTATATCGGGTTGGTGTGCTTTGATTCTCAACGAAGACAGGGAGACAGCAGTAGCGAAGGAGGTGGGTTCTTCATTTCTGTCACGGCAGTGTGTTGGGGAGCGGTTTTTAACTATCCCTACTTGGTAGTGGTGTCATCGACATCAGAAGATCGACTGCAGAAGCCACCGAAACCAATGTACTGCTCAAGAGATGTGGCGGCAGCCTCATTGTGCCTGCTTTATTTTGCGCATCGTTCATCCGTTTCCCCATATCGTAAGACCGTGGCATTCTATGAGAAAAAGGATCCGCCGATGACATGGGAGAAACACTACTCAGACAACGACACCGTCTCAGCACTCGCCGTCAGTGCAGGCTTCCCACACGGTTGAGAGAGGCAGTTCTCAGCGTGATGGAGGGGGGACGCCCTCGTGGTTTGCTCTGTTCCTCCAGCTGCATGTAGTTTCTGTTTTGTATGTAACCGATCCAGACAGGCAGCTGCGGGAATATGACAAACCGTGCGAGCGCTTCCCCACAGCCCTGCGAGCACTCAGCAGTGACCGTGCGAGCGCTCTTCAATGACTGTACCACAAGCTCTGACGGGAAACGCTCAGACGGTCATTGCGGAGCGCTCGGACGGTCACTGCAGAGCGCTCGCACGTTCCCATGTCTGAGACCGTACCACCCGCGCTGGCGGGAAGCGCTCAGACGGTCATTGCAGAGCGCTCCCACCGTTCGAGTGTCTGAGTTGGCACATCACAGGTTGGTTCATGAGGTTGAACAAGTGCTCATTTTTCTCTGAAAATGGGTATCCGTTCTCAAGTCAAGCAAAACTGATCAAAGCCTTCATCGAACTATATCTATGCATCCACAATAATTTTGTCCATAAATATGAGAGGGAAGCGAGTATCGTCCAGAACTGCAGCTTCAACTGGATGGCCACACTGGTTTGGCATCCATGGGTAACAGCCCTATCTAGGCCATATAGGAAGAATTCTCATCATACAGGCGCACCCATACATAAATGTCAAAGTCCATAGTGAATCCCATAATGGCGAGCAGAATTTGTTCCAAACCTGCTACCATGTTCAAATATTAACTACGCCTGTGTTTGTCAGCAAAGGTCGTATCTCCAACACTTCATCGAAGCATCCAAGCACCACCCATGGCGCATCGGCAGGTCATTCTGTTTTTCTAAGTTTGAACTAGCAAATGAGGTTTGTCGAACTCCTACAGTCACTCTAGAACTTTGTTGATCACCACAGTTCCACACTGAACTGCCGTATTCGGAAACGGTGGAACCGATACCAAGTACTGGAAGCATGTTTAGACGCGGATACCTGAGCGTAGATACTTTTAAGTCTTCGTTTCTCGCCTTTCCCCAGCAACTGGTCCTCAAAGGCCTTGCTGAAGTATTACAATTAATGGAACATAATTCTACAGTACAGCGAATGAACCCACCATTGACGATCTGTTGGCTCGGACTCAGGAAGTGCTGTTGGCGGTTCTTCCTCGCTTACTTTCCACCTGCAATCCGTTTTTCTATTTCTCTATTCGTTTATTCGCTCAACCAATCCTTGTGCCAGTCTTATGTTATGCCAGCTCTATCCGAATGTTAGGGTTCGACTCCAAATTGAGTTGGCATAAGGCATGTTCATTTGAGAAACGCTAAGCACAAAAGAATGATATCGCCACTCCCTTTTTTCGATTCACTGGCACCTTCGGAATCTTTTCATTGCATTTGGGTTTGCCGCAGAACGGAAAGCAATCATTTGCAATTTTGAACCTCTTCCCCCGTGTTCAGAAAGCTCCATTATGGAACCCTTGTCGTTGTCTACTCTGTGGTCGAGATGTAATACATTTGACCAACTTCATATGACTGCTTAGCAAGCGAGTTTGCCAAATACCTCGTGTAAAAGTTCAGTCACTTTAGCAGAATGTCGATAGATAGACTCAAAGTGCGATCACTGTGGTCAGAGATGATAGCTGCTGATTATAGAGAACAGAAGGACAACGCCTCGCATATAAGACCAGCCGGACGAGGGATGGTGAATGACACAGAGATAGAGGAAGGAGCGGTGCTTCTCACAACCTCGGACTCAGCTGCCTCCACCATGCGGATGTACAACGCCGATTCCATTGCTGTATTCTGTATCGCTGTCTGTAGTTGATGAACCTATTCAGCACTTCTGTGCTTCTACCGTCTAATGCGCGAATGCAGCACATATAACTCTAGTCAAACGAAGTCTGCTTGTACGGCCTTACAGGATGTCTCGTCAAATATATTGTCAAGCAGCGCATCAGAACCTTACCGAAACCATGCTGCAGTGTACTGCTCAACAGCCGCGATGGGGTGAAAGCAAAGAATACTCAAGATGACTGTGTCTGCACCTCAATTTCACTGGCAAAATTAGCGTTGCAGCTGGTCTCCGCACTGCATCTACTGCTTCGAATACTTCCTGGCCTTCCGCTCCATCTTCAGATTTTGTGGTCGTACCTGGAAATCAAGGTGAAATTTGGATACTTTTACAGTGAGAACAGAAGTTAAGAATAAGAATAGTAACGTGCCATATCTTTCCGAGAGTCTCCTTTTGCGTGACTCTGACACTGGCGTTCTCGGTCGACTTACTGGTGTTCTAGCTTGTGAACTAGCAGGTTTTTCATCATTGTCGTTCTCAGCGCTACCTGTAATGGCAAGCAAGTTACTTGTCTATACTATAACTTCAAAAGCATTTAAACATACACATGCCATGATTTTCCTTTCTATTCCTTTTTCGTGGACTCCTTGACGAAGTTTTAGGTGTTCTTCTTGACAAACTTCTTGGTGACCTTCTTCGTGAGAAGGCATAGCCCTTCAATTCAGTAAAATAGAGTAAGGGAATATGAACTATGAAGAGCGATCACATGTCCAGTCGTTATTAGGCTCTGATATAGTACTTCAATAAAGGGATGAGCGGAAGTACAGCGTGAAACCGGAAGTCGGAGGTCGCAAGTTTAGAGAGACTCGAAATACAAGAAATTCGGAGGGAACAAGAATCGTTTCTTTGACTCCGTATAACTAAGCTAACGAAAATTCCTCAGAAACCCAGAAGCTATATGCCTGCTTGACGACGGAATTGAGAAACTTCCGACTTCCGAGAACCGGAATTCCGCCCATCCCTGCTTCAATATATTAGGTAACTGCTCTCTGCGTGAGACCAATGTTTGACCGGGAACGTAATCCCGTCAATTTCTTATTTTCTCATCGAATACAGACGAATTTCCTTCCTTGTGCTTCTGATCCACCTCTGTACTTTGTGCATATTAATAATAAATAAATGATAAATAGGGGAGTCTATTTTGACGTTCAAAACACCATTCTCCCACAGAGTGCTAAAATTTTCTTCTGAATAGATTTTTGATGTTTTGGAGTCACAATAGAAATGAGAAAAAGCTGCGAAAGAAGAGTGCCGACCATAACTGTGAATTCTCGCTACATCTCTTGAAGACAGGTGACCAATTCGTTTCATATGATGGAGATAGCAACATATCCTGGACCTTCTCGCCATGACAATTCCAGTAAGGTACATTGACAGACACAAGAGCGACGAAAGCCCCGTTCTCGAAGGGGTCGAAGTGGCTAAAATTTGGAGCAGGGACATGGATCGCTCTAAGCTGTGCTAGCTGCCCGCCACAGCTGCAACGTTGGCAAACGAGTCTTGGCGTGTCCGATCGATAAGATCATCAACTCCACACGTCAATTTGGGTAACAAAACTGGCGAAAATGGATTTGGGGGGGCCACTTGCTAGAGACAGTAGAGGTGCTTTTGACATGCCGCACACGTTCTAACCTGTTCAGCGCAGAGGTTTGAGATGGAGTAGGTATGCGCAGGAAGAGCAGAGTCCTTTTGACAAGTTGAGCAAGTTTTAACTTGTTATTCTCATTGATTTTCAGCTTAGAAGCATGGAAGCCGTGTCAAAATGTTTGTCTTCAATTTTTCGGGTTTTTTTTTTGTTTTCTAATTTGATTTCGTGTTATTACTAGATCATCTACCTCTATTAGCCTGCTCAGGCATAAAAAATTGCCTAGATAGGCATTACGACCACTTTTTGGGGGTGCCCCCCCCCCCCCAACTCCCTTTCCACCACAAACTGTTACAGCTCCCGTCCTGCGAGACGGGTTTAAAGACCGTTTTTAGACAGAATACGTAAACCGCTGGAATCAGCGAGCCGAGTACATATATGCTGAATTTGCTATTACCTCAACCACGAAAATGGGTGAGCCTCCGCCTTTGATGCACACTTTTATGCACTATTTGAAATATCTACACTACATATGCGTGCGTGCTGCTGAATCCTATGTGCACTTGAATTTGCACCAGAAGCCTCGCGAATGCTATCCACTATTATTGATTCACTTTTAGCACAGGAAACTTCGCTTTCTACCCATATTCTGATTATGGGTCTACCACACATTGGTAACAGTGGAAGAGTATTCGTGTGATGGCGGATGTTGTGCCAATGTGACAATCGTTCACTTGACTCTGCTTCAGAGTAATTTATACTAGATGCGTGCATCCATATGATGAAGGATAGGCCCACTCGCATCGCTGACACAGCTCAGACGCACGCGTTTACGACCTCACGGCGGTCACGTGTTCTTTTAATTGAGAATTCGCATGTCGCGTTGACCGAACTTCATAGGAAATCTTTCGCGAATGGATGCGTGCGTCTGGTTTTTTTGTAGTATTTGACGAAATTGACCGCTGCTTTCGTGACCACCATGGTACTAATCCTAAGAATATAGTCAAATCTGGTAAGAGCGAAATTAGCGTGGGTACCGCTTTCAAGAAGACCCATAACGAAAAAAGAAAGCTGAAAACAACCTAGAACACTTTCTCCTGCAGCAAAAAAATCACAAAGTTATTTCCACATCATTCCACTGCCTCTTGCGCAAACTGGGACAAAATGCGCCAGTTCTAACCAAGCTGGCGCGAACAAACTATGCCCTGGCCCGAACCCGAACAGTCCAGACCAGTTAACATCCCAGGCACTCGTCTGCTACCCTGTGTGCCCTTCATACATCCCTCCACTGATAAAGAAATTTCACCCAGAGGGGTTCTTTGGTGGGAACAAACTTAGTCACAATTTCGCAACTATTTGCAGGCTTCACTATGTCTACAAGCCCTTCCGTGTTTTTCCGCTTTACGGGACAAATCAAACGAGAAATTTTGCACACCCCTGCTGCGAATGCTCCAGATGACTAAGATCGGGATGATCTTGACTCTGCTACATACCTGCTCCCTCCGTTTTACCCGTTGAAAGCCTGTGAAGTAATCGCTGAGTCTCTTCGCTTGTCTATCAGACGACATGATTCTTCCAGTACTGAAACAGATGTCCATAGAGCGAAAAATTGGATTTTTTGTTTAAGGTGAAGAAAGCACACTTTGTATCGCGACAGCGATAGGTGTCCCTACAAAAAAAAGGCTCTGAAGGGTCACTTGAGGGGAACCCGAACGGTTTTCGAAAAGATGATTTGAGAAATGAGACCTACCCTTTAATCGTAATATTTTGCCAGTTATCAAAATGTAGTTATACCGATGATTGTGGTGCAGTGGTATGAGGCCGGATGTCGCTCGCACGGTTAATGGCTCGATCTCGAACACCGGCCAGTCGACCATCGAGTGCCCCCCTCCCCCCTCCCTCCGGCGCAAGTCACTGTACTGGCCACAAACACATCTACGACTCTAAGATCCCCAGATGAGTTGGCGTATGACGCCTTCACTGCAATCACAGCTAATCACGAAAACTCGTCCACAAACTTTCCTAACATTTTCATTGAGTGTGTCAATCGCGCGTCCAACGCACGCACGCATCTAGTATGAATCGCTCTATGAACACGCTCTAGTGGATACATTACTGTGGTCTAAAGAGTCTGCAATTCCATAAAAACCTTTGCGGATATGCGAATTAACTGCCATTCACTTCGTGACATTACGACAGCGTGATTCATTGCAATAAACATTTTTTAATGGCACATCAGAACATTTATTAGGGAAATACAGAATCATTTTTATAATAATCACAGATAAGTAATAACATCACTACTACCCTAGGTAATTCTGCTGTACAATGACGACCTGCGAAAAGACATCATATTAAAGAATATAGTTAATCGTCTTGCTTATGCTGGAAACGATTACTTTATCAAATCGTACCTATTGTAACCATTTCAAGCTTAACACTTGTCAATATCATCATCGCTCACCTGTATTCATACAATGAAATTCGAAATATGCGGGCAAGGTTTAACATCGGGCATAAAACGCACGAACGACCAGAACGACCAGAAGACATCAAAAGGCAAAAGTGAGCACAAGATCGACAAGGGAACAATCTTCTGAGGGGAGGAAATTTCAAAGGAAACGACAAGATATGACGCGAATTATGAATAAAATGACAATGCCGGGCAGGATTAGCATAAAATTACATACGACACTTGATATATACATGAATACAGAGCCAAGCTGCCTCTAAGTATAGGATTTGATCTTTAGAATTGACTGGCTAAACTCTTTTCGGGGGCATCAATCTCTTGTACTTGATCATGAACCGCCAAAGATCATGTCGATGTGTGCTCAATCCCATAGACACGACTATAGCAACGATTGCCGGCAGAACTAGGGCTGGTGTGATTTTGTGCCTGAATAGCGATGTTGTTTACACGATATTCGGCAATGAATTTCTCTACTAGTCAACGATCGTGGACATTTCTCCATTGAATTAAGGAAATACGAAAAATGACCGTAAACCCCTAAGATATTCACTCGCAGGAATCCCTTTCCATTACGGCCGTAAGAAAAAAAACTCCAACACTTCTCGCCTTCTACTTATTAGTACTCAACTCTTTATTGTACAAAACAGAATATTGACTGGATAAAAATTAAATAAATTCAATTAATTTGACCAACAGATCGGAGGTCCATCCAAAAAATAGAATATCCTCAAGACATGAAGCTTTCCAGCCCTTATTTTTCTTTCACGGAAGGGTGTGAGGCTCTCCTTTTCCTAATCATTTCGATATACGACTTATTCGAAATCAAATATTCGAATATCGAAAGCATCTAATATATTCGATCAATACACTAGTAAAAAACCTTGTTACACTTCCACCAAACACCAAGCGTGTGACCAAAAATTACAGTTAAATCACCCAACCCATGAAATCGATCACATGATCTCGAAAACCTTGTCAATATGACGAACATTTCCATTACAAGACAGGTTCCAGTTTCACATTACAATGTTACTACCAAAACCAATTCGTTTCAACGAAATACTCATATTAGACATAACACTCATAATACTCCCCAAAAGATATGCCGAACACAGGATGAGTACTCCATAAGAACTTATTCAATAAGTCAAATGGAAACAAGCTCTTAGATAGGTAATGTTTCAAGTCTGGTACTACATTTCTCAATCTTCGCCATCACGTCCTGAAACATTTCTCCGTAGTCTCCGGGAACTCTTTTTTCATACTTCAAAAGTTCGATAAAAGAACGCCCTGGACTCTAGCGCGCATTAACCCTAGAACAAACGTTACTAAATTTTAGGAGACAATGCTAAACACCTACGCCAAGGTACTAACCGAGAAATACACAAACAGCACAGATTGCCAGAAGAAATATCTGCTTGAAAACGCATATCTTACCTCCACACAGCAAAAATCATCGTTATAGTCAATGCACCAAAAACTGCAGCGTAAGTCGCCGTAAACAGTCCAGGATCGTACATAGAGCTATACTTCTGCACAACATTAAGGAATATTCCTGAAAAAAATGACATAAAGGTAGATAAACCATTAATTATAGAAATAAACATAGTTTACCTGGCACAATGATATCCAATGCAGCTAAGCTTTGCTTATTTCCTCGATGATCTCTAGGAATCATGATCATCAGAGGTGCCCGACATTCCCTAGTGATGGTACCTAAAAACATGCTGATAGAATCAGTGTGCCGACGTAAAATCCACAGCATCCGGAGAAGACGGAAGCATTAACAGTTGTCGTACTTTCACTTCAAACAAAAACGATACAAATCGATAAACTTACTGAGCAAATCTACAACGTAGAGCCAAAATATATCGAATATAGCCATTCCCACTAACAAAATCACACCAGTTTGGTAGCTCACAGCCTAAAAATTGAAATTTAAGACATAACTGCAGCGAGAAGTGAAGCAAGGCTGAGCACTTCCACATGCTGCTCAGAAAACAGAGGAGAAAGATATAGAAAATAACCTGTATCCTAGAGCACGCAATGTAAATCGAGGAGAACGCTAAGATATCGTTGGTGAACCATCCTCCGCAGAATTCATGGAACAAGCCAAAGATGATCGAAAACGCCAAGGCCGCATAAACCATGGTTTCTTCATGATAATAGAAGTAGTATGCTAAAAAATACGCCTATAATGCCAGTTATAAAAAAGCGTGCACAAATTTGCTTCATTACTTCTTTTTAATCTCCTTGGCTTCTTTCTATAGTGGGACAATAATTATGCGCCACCCTCTATTCTAACCCAGATTGAACTATCAAATGCAGCTTATATTTGGGATTCAATAAAAACCGAATAATTCTGTTGCTCAGATTAAAAAAAATCCACGAAACCATTAAAGCATTCGGATATTCAAGGATGAGAATACTCTATGGCTCTTTTTGTCTTTCACAAAGCACTATGTTGGCTTCTATCGTTGGAAGACTCGAATTATGCATCTATTCGAAATCGAATATTTTGCCCTTCGAATACCGAATATTTTGAATAAACCGAAAATTTAAATATTCTTGCATTAGGAACCAATACTGTGTTGTATGAAAGAGAAGGAAAGCCGTAAGGCTTCGCGTATATCTCCTAGAATGGATCGTGTTGCTCCTTCTCATTTCGCACAGCATATCCAACAACAAATACCCTAGGGAGTGTCCTTCTCTGTATCAACTTCAGCAGCAAGACTGACGAAAATGATAGCCTGATGAAATGACACAGAAACAGTTCCTCCCCATTTCCCTTCCTGTTTACTCTACACTATCTCCTCAACGAAACTCTCGTTCATCACTTTTTCTGCTTAACCACGTGGTAGGATACCTAAAAAGCGACTCTGACGAGGTGCTGACACCTGCTTGGTTGACATATGGCCACAGCTGGCAGGAAAAAACCAAAAGAATGCACATCGCTGCACAATGAAACCTCAATGACATTTCAATGTACAGCTAAGTGTCGTAGAAACACCATGTGATCAAAGGACAGAACAGTTAAAGATGCAATGCCAAGTGGTTCTTCTGACGTAACGTCTAGCGGTCTTGTTTGATGGATCACATGAAAACCTTTCGGTCGCCCACGTAAAGCGCTTAGCAAGCAGACGATGCCAACAACAACAAAAAAAGGCCGGAATCACGAGAGACAGAAGAAAAGCAAAAGAAGGATGTATTAAGAAGAATTCCAAAAGGTGATATCAGAGACGATTTAGAAAACACTGCAACCTGTCTTGCACTTGGTGAAACAGTAGATTAATCACCGCAATGTGGTATTCATAAGCCAGTCTCCGCTAAAAACTCTCTACCCCTCCCTCATTAACTTTAAATTGGATTTGAAATGCTACACCCGGAAGCCTAATCACAGAAGGGATGCAATTACCAGGTTTCATGAAATCTCCGGACACAGCCTGTAGAGCTAAGAAATGACCTTCTGGACGTAGAATAGTTCATAGAAAAGAGGAGAGAACGCACAGATAAGGAAGAATCTCAAAATACTCACCGAAATGTACTCCAAACAACTCCAGCAGCACAATATAGAACGCCGCCACACAACCCCAAACAGGTAGATGCACAGAGAATAGCTCGGACATAATATCCGAGAAGTTCAACTTCAGTTCTGGGAATCCCGGCCTGTTCTGCGGCAGCAAATTGAGCGCGCTCAGAGAGTATGTGAAGAAATTCGTCTGAATAATGAATCATTTCAAAAAAATCATTCAAAAGCTAATCGAAGAGTTTACCTGTCCAATTTGCATGTATATCTCATTCCTATCCCTCTCACTATCGTCTTCTTCGGGCTCATCGGCTCCGGCATAACTTCGCCTGCCAATACTGATAGAAGACTTTCGACTTACACCCACTGAATCTTCACCGAGTGCCAATTGATAGGCGGGAGCAGACACTGAAAGCATGCAGATCATTCGAAGTGTAGCCCCCTCAGTGAAGGATGAGGCGAAAAAAAAAACGCATGAAAGTTAGTTGACACCTACGTCCACTAATCTTCCGGAGCGGTTCTCGTTCAGTCTCCGTTGAACTTCTTGATCTAAGGATCGGTTTCACTGGTGCTGGGACTGTCTGAGATCGCCAGTGCCCATCTGTAACAAAAAACATCTGTTGAAATTATAGTATACACACAAGGTATATCGTTATAAGTCGAGCATATGCACGAAACTCATGCCAGAAACTAATCAGTATCAGCAAAACGTCATGCGAAAACAATCTGCAAACAACTGTTTCAAGCAAGGCCATGTTGGACATTTCAGCATTCCCGGTTAAAATGGCGAAAAGGGAGCTGGTGCGAATGAAATATCCGTTTTAGGATTATTCTTCTTAGAAATAAGCCCAAACACAAAACTCTTTCCTCAAGAGCGAAAAAGTCCCACATTCACCTCAAAAAAGGGATAAGTTTCCACATTTACTCATACTCAGTAGAAAATTACAACACGAAATTCTTTTCTGAGTTCCAGCTAATTGTTAAACTGTCTAAGCTATTGTTAAATATGAAAACTCAGAGTTAAAAAAAAGAAAAAAAATCACACAGATCATAAGATAGAGGTTAGTAAAGAAGTAGAATCTTTTCTAGTGACAGAAAAAAATCGGGAGGCTGGAAACATCCACATGCAGGCATGCACTTCTAAGCTAACGAATCAGTGTTTTCGCATGAACATTCTCCTGAACATACGTGCATATTCACCATTATTTGGTGGAAGGATGAGTTTCGGTTCCTCGATCTTCGTGCATCTGAACCGCGATCTGATCGTTACGGACGGTGAATGCTCGCCTGAGGAATCGCTAGTGCTTGCGCGAGGTGACATCCCGGCTGGTTTTCGCTCTTGCTGGTCGTTTCCGCTTTTTTGCGAATCATCCGGCTGCGAATCTCCTGGCGTCTGTCTCCCCTCTCCGGCGGGCGAGTCGCGACTGTCAGGACGGGCTCCGTATTGACTGTGAATAGTGTCTTGTTCTTGGATGTCCGATAGTAATCCTGTAATAGAAGATAAAAGAGACCACTAAGGTTGGTGGGGGAGAGATAGGATAGTTATCGCCATGCGTGAGAACCGCACTCTCCTCTTAGTAGAAAAAGCAGATAAAAGGTGATTATCAGCTTTCCTACAATTTCGGTTAATATTGGGAATGAGCGATACCAAGACAGGGTATCCACCTAATGGTATCACAATAAAAGGAGCGCCACTGGCTCTTTTCGCTGAACACAATGATCTATCGAACGTACTTTTTAGACGAGAAGTTTGCTCATCGGTAAGTGAAACTTTCCGACTTTCTTGTCGTGAGGTTTTTCGAGACGTGGGCGATGACGCTGCCTAAACAAGGGTTTCACGAATGACAAAGCGTGGCAGAATCATTGAAGAAATAAAAAAAACAGTTTGAAAGATAAGCTCTTAGACATTTTTCACAATAACCCCAAATATCACATCAAGTGAACAGTTCTTTGGTCATGCCTTTATGTGTTGCAATTACGTTTTTACCTAGAAATCGGACGCTTAGAGAAATTACCTCGTAACACGACCGGTTCTGATCAAACAACAAATATATCACAAAGGTTACCCTTTATAACCCACAAACAAACAACAAGTGCAAAGCTATGAAAGTAACAAAAACCACTAAAACATCCTTTGAACACCGACCTCAATTTCTTTTTGCTTGTCCATAATGGCTTTTCGCTCTTGTTCCAGTACTGTACTCCTTTTGGTTCCCTTATAAACAAGCCATAAAAGAATCGAGAGGGCAAACGGCAACATCAAGGCAGGAATTGGTTCGATGAAAATCACAGTGGTCGTTTGCAGCTGAAAAAAAGTTTAAAACCTTTTCAGGAAAGGAAATTCATGGTTCAAAATTGTAAACAAAGTGCTCCCACAACCCCACATCCTGAATCCTGAACCATTTTTCCACAGAAAACTTGTTCTCGATTAAAGTAACATGGATTCAATGCGACACCAAAGGTTTTCACACAAAAACAATGTTTGGGATTTAAAGAAAGCGTCTAGACCCATAAAAATAATGAAAACTTATGCTTTAGAGTAACGTTTAGAGGAGCTTTACCATTGAATAAGGCAAATCACTGCGCATTGAAATTCTTTACAACTTTTCTTTCAAAACTCGGCCGTCAGACTCCCCAAAGTTACACGGAGATACCATGTTCCCTACACCTTCTACACCTCCGGTGCCCGGTACTGGTATCCTGTGTCAGTGACTTGATTGTGGTTGTACCCAGTGACTAACGGTAATGAAAAGTAAGGAATCACGTCATTCAGCAGCGTAGTGCTAACTGGAGCCCTTACCAGGTCCTTAGCAAAAACCATGGCTTCCAAAAATTCTCGTTTTCCGCAGTGAAGAAAAATCAAATGCACAGTGCGAGAGGGTTGGTAACAAAGTCGGTAAGTTAGGCGTGCTTCTAAGCTCCTAACTAATGCTGAAGTTTGCACCAGCTATGTCTGCTCATAGAGAGTGCTCAAGTCTATGAAAGTAACATATTGTCTGGGACCTTCTTGTAGAACGGTTTAGCGCTAACCCTTATTAGAGACTCGATAAAAAGCAAGGGTCAACTTTAACGTCCAGGTCAGGACTACGCATGTTCCTTGAGAATGAGTACATACTTTTACTTGTTAATCTTCTGTTCACTTTTAATGGCTGACAGAGAACTGACAGAGAAAATCTGAACTTCTGTACTAACACTAGAAAGCCCTACTCTCAACGTGGGCATGAAAGCTTGCACCTGTCGACTTTGCAAATCAATACTCCGCATGAAGTGTATTTTAAAAGCGAAGCGCATGTGCCAGGCTTTAGATAACAGCTGGCCAGAAGATTTTTGTCGTTGTTCCCCAACGTCAGGACTCGTTCAGCAGCAAAAGTAGCATTGACACAACTAAATCAAAACAAGTTCCTGAGAGAGATCAAAAATGAAGCATTATAGCAGTAAAACTGCATGGAATTAAAGACTTCCACCATAATCATTCATCAAAGTTGAGAGAACCGAAAAATAATTGAGATTGACCCAGACTGCATACCAAAAGTGCTCATGTGAACAGCAGAAAAAATTTTGTACCCTTAACCCCATTCTGTAATGGGCTGTGTCAAACTGACCATGAACAACTAGCCAACCTTGCTAAAATGACAGCTCATGCTGCTGCTAGAGTTGCACGTTTAAGGTTACCCACTTCTTCAAATATGGGCGACATTTTCATTACCCGGGGTTGGGATGCACGAAACGTTAGCCGAGCGTGACTGGTTACCTTATCGACTAGTTGGTGTGAATAGCCGCAGGACGTGAAAGTTGGTTTGCTAACTTGGTTTCGCATTCGTGAATCCAGGTCCAGTTGGTCGAACATGGATCATATTTTCACTCTTCATAAATAAGTTTAAAAGCCATAACATGAGTTCAAAACTCTAACTTCGTTTTTAAGACTGTATCCCATTGGAAATAATGATGGAATCCCCTACAAGTCCCTAACAAAAAGTTGTTTAAACAGCGATTGTACTCGGAGCATGTTTTGACAGCTGCACCACCTTGCAAACAACCGGATTACGTATAAATTTTATGCAGACTTCTTATCAAAGACCTGCTCCAGATCGATGTACTGCTGCTATTCATAGAAAACACGCTGCCTCGCGAATGCACTCTATGTTTGGGTGACGCAGGAATCGTGAAAGAGATCCCTCGTGACAAGTCTTTTCTTTTTCTTTAAAGAAAAGGAGAAAAAATCAGACAGTAGAATCGATCATTTTAAAACGATCAAGTAGTGGGAGGGTTTCCTTCTAACATCAACTCCATTTCCTATCCGAACTATAAAACATTAAATAACAACAAATTACCTCGAAAAAGTAGATCGTTGACGCTCGGTGACATGACTGGAACAATACTAGACCAGATAGAAAAATAATACAGGTTGATGCTGCTATTTTATCGATATCCTCTCGATTCATTGCGCATTCGAATCTGGAACGCCGTCAACTTGATATAGAGGAACGGGCAATCGACCACACCGCGTTCGATACAATAATCAATGACCGGTGAGGAGTTCTAATGTGAGAGGAACATAATCACGTCTGTCTGTCCGCTATACAACAGTCAACAAGTCTCACAAAACATACACTCACTATCACCTAGCCAGCATGCACGTCATACATGTACTTGGCCACGTTGTAAACCGTCAGATCATAGCGTGACAGCAACT
The DNA here is from genome assembly GCA_000688135.1 of Ancylostoma ceylanicum. Lineage (NCBI taxonomy): Eukaryota > Metazoa > Nematoda > Chromadorea > Rhabditida > Ancylostomatidae > Ancylostoma > Ancylostoma ceylanicum. The sequence continues at coordinate 3,185,126 of JARK01001340.1, read as the reverse complement.
AGCAAAAATCGATTAGCACATCGCAAATGTGCTGACAGGGCACACAAGATGAATGATGAACGGAAGAGAACGCTCGATCTGCACGCAACTTTCCGGTAACCTTCGAAAGACAAATACGTGACCTGGACCTTGATAAGATGGCGTATTTGCACGGAACTTCTCGATAACCTTCGAAAGACAGGCACGTGACCACTCGCAGGGTCTGCTTGAGCCGATTAATCGAAGCGTGATGTCTGAGGAAAAGAAGTCTGGAGAAGTCAAGATATTTTTCATTTTACTGCTGGCTAACCACAAAGTATAAAAGCAAAATCGTGAGTTCAAGGGGTCCAGGATGAGCTGTGGTTTGCACAATTAGGCCTGTTTGATATCGATTGAAAGCGGCTGCGTTTCGAAGATAACTCGATCAGTGATTCTTCCGCTATCAACCATTTCTACACCACCGAAGTACAGATGTTGTTGAGTATTCCTGATGAATCATCGGAGATTTTGAACACACAGTATTTAAAGATTCACACAATGCAAAAATATTAAGTTCCGGAAGACGCCTACAAAGCGCTCGGGAAGAATGCCATCCGTGGACAATCGACCTTTCCTGCAGTACGCTGGAAAAACACTGAATATCCTTATAAGCTACTATAGCAGCGCAGGATGGCAAGTGCGCGGTCGAGCACCTGTTGCTCGCTCAAGTTCGGAATATGACTGGATTTGTCATCAACGCCCACTGTAGATGCAGCAGCGCTCCTATGAATTGTGAATACAATTCTCTTCCTAATGTAAGGAACTCGGAAAGCAGCTATTCAAATTCTGTTAAATTGTGATGTAGCAATGTTGTGAGGTATTTTCCTACCATTGTTTTTCGACGTGAAAAAACGTGGGTGAGATAAAAGCACTTACATCCATCTTATGACGTGAAAGTACCCACGCAGATTTGACGCATTTCCAAGCGTTCAGGCCAGCTGTCTGGTGCAGATTAAAATTTGCGTATTAATATCAGAGGGAACAAAATATCTTAGCATTTACTGCTTACAGAGTGGGTAAAGCAAAACAAAGCCCACTAGGAGCTTCGACAGCACCAGAGATTAAACATTCTAGACAAATTCTATTCCGCTCAAAGGCAAGTTTAGACAAAATTCTACTTTGCTCGAGGCAAGCTTTGTTGATTCAATGGCACGTTAAAGCAAGGAACGAAAAGCCAGCAAGTACTTATAAGTATACCGCGCATTATCGACCATGAAGAATGAGACAGGGGGAACAAGGACGCCAGAGAAGAAATGCGGCACCAGCCAAAGTTCCCAGACATGGCGCCGACTCAGATGAAGGCCCCGCCCTCACTATCAATGTGTAGTTGACAGGAGGTGATGCGAAAGGAATTTTCCGATGAGGTCACACCACATGCAGACTTTGCATTAAATAGAAAACTGCCATTTTTGCTGCAAAAATAACTCACGATTTCTTTTGTGAAACCGTAAAACGAGGATACCAGTTCTATCAAAGGAATTCCAAGTAAAGAATGGATTCGTAGTCAACTAGGATTTTATAGGCTCAGAACTCATGCCGATTCAAGTATAAGCGGTGGCGTTCAGGTACCCACAGGACGAGCGTCTCCTAATCGGTTTGTAGAGAGTCACAACTGTGGGTACAACACAGAGGATCTTCAGACACATCGCGGTATTGCAGCAAAGGCCATGACCACAACCAAATAAATGGAAAAACTGATGAGCGACGCACCTCTGGGGCGGCAACAGCTTATATAGGCTTGGTTAGTTCTAGGAAAGCACGTGAGGGCTAACAACACACCCAAGAATGTCCTTACCCGCGCATTCAAGTGTACGGAAAACAACACCCTTGGTGGATTTCTCTCACGCTTTGCACTATGTCATCAATAGATATATGTTTTACGTGTGCAAATCTTCGCCAGAATACAGCAAAATCTCAAAAACAAAGATTTTCGTGTGTGTTGCTTTCAAAACGAAAACAGCTCAGCATTCTTTCCTATTCCCCGATGAAAAAAAATTCACCACACCAACAACGTCAGCATCTAAGGGCTTTGAAGGCTGCCGTGACGTGTGGAGTATCAACCAAAACCGAACCGTCGAGCATGGATTTACTGTTGGATCGTGGGCTAGAGAAACGCAGCTTAACTGGCTGAACTTCACCCTCTCATAAAGGCATGCTCGTACTGCATTCTTGCCCTCGGTTTTCGTGCGCACCATAAAGCAGTTACCCTAACAAAAGTTGTACGTCCGTGAAATGGTTTGGAAAATATTCCACTAGCAGAAGAGAAACATCGGATACTTAAGATATTCTCATAATGAGGTCTCCGTGAAACTAAGTCAAGAACCCCTGGCAGACACCGGAGCTTGGGCGCTTCGACCGCAACTGTCGATCGATGAGGTAATAAATGGTATCAAGGGAAGAAGTCATGGCCGTGCTTCATTAATTACATGTTCTTTCTTCGATTGCTCTTTTTTAGCCTACATAGTCACACGCTACCTTGGAATGGATGAGCTGCGGAAGCGCTGGGAATCATAGATTCCAATACATGTGTTCGTTATAAGTTCAAAGTATATTCGTTTTGAAGAAAAGGAACTCAATCATTGTCTTTAAACAAATAAACCTATAGGAACTTAACCAGTTATTGTTTAGCTGAACTATAACAAAACGACAAGCACTGAACTGAACACACAACAAAAGGTGAAATAAGTGAACGATCCAGAAGAGTGCAAATGAAATGTTATTAACGAGACTGACGCACATCACCGCACGGTGGTGTTCAATTCATCTCAAATGTCAATCCTACAGAGCAAACATGTCAGCAATTCCAACATGAACCATCTTATCGAATATCACCAGAAGGACATTGATATCGGTTTCAAAAGGTCTTCCATTACACTCCATTATTCGGAAAACAAAAATCTTGCATAAAATAAGTATATTAGGAAGGACATCATAAACAGCCCCGGAAATGATGTGGGAGTACATGGAACTGATGCGCTTGACCAGGCTTAAGCTCCCTTAGAAATGGCATCATTTATGTTCTGTACGAAACACAGAGTGCAACGATGGAAAATTTGCAGACTTCGGGGTGCACAGCAGCACAACTGCGCCGCGTGGTGGAGTCGTTACTTCACGCTGCCGGAATATTCCACCGTTACGAGATCTGGTGGTATTTGCTCGTTATAGGACCATCAAATACGATGAAAAACAGTGCATAAAGATCGCCACGATCAGCGCAAGATAGCGATTCAGAGCACGGCACTGCTGTGATAGTGAACGAGGATTGGATAAGGATTAGCGAAAGCTGCTGAGAACGACTTGAGTTTGAGAAAAATCCACGAATGCTAAGATAATACCCAGATGTACAATAGCCGCTGAACTCAAAAGAGTACATCTTGCTTTCTTTCCCTCTCGCTTGTTTGAGGGACATCTTGTGTTGGGACCTGTCGCTAATTGAAGAGGAATGACCGAATTAGAAGTGCTAGCACGTGACATGTTTTTGTTATTTCCGCGGATGTGATGTGAATTTTCCAATGTGACACGATAATGATATGGAAATGCTAGTAGAGTAACGAAATTGGGGCACAGCTGCCGAATATAGTTACTATAACGAAATATTGATCAGATGATTGAAGTGCAGTTACGGCAATCACCGAAAGAATGTGGATAAACTGTCTCTAGTCCAATAGGTACCACAGAAGAGAACGCTAGAGCAGACGAGTTCCTATTAGTTTTCACGGTAGCTATATGAATAAGTGCATGTTTTTCTTGTCTAATGGTAGTCTGTTTTATACATCCACGTGGGAGGGGGTCACGTACCTCTACAGGTAAACATAAAGTTCAGTAGATTTTGAACTATGACGAGGCGGCATCAGTAGTCAGAGTATATCGGCAAACATTAATGCACTAATGTTGAATGCATCCACCCACGCAGATGTGGTATAATCAATCCCTCGAGGCCCAGGATAATAGTGAATCGAAAATGCTAGTACATCTTTGAAACAGTGCTTGAGTGATGAGTGGCAATGTTCGTTCCAAGTAGTGTTAGGAAGGCAAGTTGGAGAGGTAGAAAAAAAAGAATGCGAGAAAGTATGCGACAGGCAATATTCACCAACAATTAGCCCGCTGTTTCGCAAGTTAATAGTAGTTTCCATCTCAATTTAAGAGCATTCCTTTCAAAAAAAAAATGCTGGGGTGATATTTTCGACACAAAAGAAGCATACGAGGTCCTCGAGGCAAACCGGCGATGTCAGAAACATGCTGGCCGATGACACGTTCGCGCACATACTCCAGAATTAGATACCGCACAGAAAGCCAAATTAGATAATGAGCTTTCAAAAGCGTACAGTCTAGTAGCTTAGGGGGTGCCTCTAGGACTTTCGACGCGGCCGCCTGATTAGCCGATTAGATCTAATTTTGACGATTTCCTCTGTAAGATCTAATACGTATACGGCAACGGCGGCTGTAGACAGTGAGGAGGAGGAACGTGAGAAAAAGTGGGGTCTCCGCCACTTTGGAGACCCGGATAGAAAAAAAAATTAATGAAAATATCAAGTACAAAATCGAATAACTGATAAAAATTATTTACAAAATAGTAATAAGAATGGAAAATCCAAAACGAGCTAAATTATGGTTTAGTTATTTTAGAAAGTATTTTAGAAAACCCTCATTACACCCGCCACCGGTATAACGTGTGATTCCTTCCATTTTGATGCTTTCCTACTGCCACCTAGTGAAGTCCCCTACCAGGCGAGTTCTGCCATTGGTTGAACCCGTGATTAGCCAGCCAACAACGTGCTACAACCGTTGCGATTGCAGAGGAAGTCATAGTTGCACCTCCTAAGTTACCAGGCTACACAACTCTCCAAGCAAGAACTCAAGCAGTGAGGATGGAACACTCCATACAGCATTAAATAACGCTCTCAAAAAGCTTCCACCCATCAAAAATGAGTCAGAATGAGCGTTCCTATATCAAGTACTGAGTCTTGAACAGCTTCTTGCAACTATTGATAACTCGGAATAGTGTAGCAGGTAAAATATACAGGTGATTTCCTCCTGGACCAGAAAGCATGGTAGGAAAGTCATGACCTGCGCTGGGAACATGACAGATCCAATTCAGGAGACATGAAGTTGGAGAGAAGAGTTGTAAAACGGGAAAACAATCCAAGAAGGAATGAGCTATCAAAGAAGGAGTAAATACCCTCCCCCCTCCCTCTCAGACCCATGTGGCTCATTCAAAAAATAGATTAAGAGACGGGCAGACCACCCACAACAGAGAGATAAGCGTCTGCGCTGAAACAGGAATAATCCCACGAGTTCCCAGCGAAAACCACTGCAATATAAACGCCACACGTGAGCGATACTAACATGAGCAACCAGTTTCGAGCAAACCTCTGCAACTACTCGTCGAACACGTCTCACCCCCACGATTAGAACGGCCGAAATGCGTCCGGCGCCAGAAAGACGCAAAGGCAATTATCGATCGACGGCACCAACATGCATTTGGGACAATACAAGTGGGCAATCCCTGACGCGTCCAACAATTCAACCAGTCACCGATGACTTTCAAAGAACTTTATTGATCACGAACAAACACTGGAATAACCACCGAATTTCTCACTTTCCTTCGGAGAACACAAATACAACGTAACAATTATAATGATGACCGAGATTAACAGATGAGAAACAAGAACATATACAAGAACGTGAATATCGTGCACAAACTGGCTTATTTTCCTAATAGCGTTATTAGCTGGTAGGTTCAAAAAAAAGCTACCGGTGGTGCAACATATAAAAATAGCTCTTTGTGGTGAAACGAATAAGAAATTGTGTTTTCACGGCGAAGGAGAACGGGATCGACTGCGTGAGCGGCGGTCTCCATTTGGAGGCGAACGGCTTCTATAATTTGGGCTCCTGAAATAGAGACTGATATATTTAGTTATTAAGTTGAACTCTTGCGTATCCTCTTCCCACCCTACAAGTACCTCAAAAACCTCAACAAACTAATAGATGGTGTACTCTACTATATATAGTCAACTCCAAATGTCCGCAGACAAAGAGTTGGGGCCGTGGCGCGGGTCTCTCGCTGTCTGCTGCACGGATTCAGCGTGGCATGCAGGGCAGAGACGCGGAGGAAAACCGCGCCGCGGTCCCAACTCTTGTCTGCGGACATTTGGAGTTGGTTGTAGTTCTTTAAAAGAAATCGAAAATTTCGAAAAACGTCTTCGTTGCCGAATGACTGCAATGATCACCCACAGCAATCTTTAAAAGTCATACCAAATAAAAGTCATGCCAAAGGAAACAAGTAAAGTCACTACAACCTTCACGCACAAACTTATGAGATCCCATAGATATATTTCATTTAACCAAATAAAACGAAAGTTGCACAGAAAAGAAAACTATACAGTTTAGAGCAAAACCAAAAGCAGCATCAATTTTCCGAAGCAACATAGAACCATTCCTATCACCGAGACATGGGAAAAAAGGAGAGCTGCAGCTAATGCCTCCAAGCTGTTGATAACAAGGCATGGCGTTAGGATTTAACTATATTTAGGACCCTGTCTGTCAACGAAGACTACTCGTGAAAGCTCAAAAAACCTCGTCGCTGCCTGTGCACGACAAGTCGGCTAGTTTTACTTGATTTTTAGGGAAATCCTTACCATAAGAGGAATTTAACCTTGAAACACAAAAAAAAATCCAGGGCAAGATTCACCTCGAACGTGAGCGGCTCCTGCGGTCACGGCTGCGAGATCGTCCACGGTCGCGACGCGGTGATCGAGATCTGTATTCGTAACTAAAAAATTCCGGAATCGCATTTACACCAACACGATAATTCACTTGATTGCGGAGAACTGACCCATCTGTAGAGTGGCGCTGCTGATGTGCAGACTGGTCGAATCGACCAGCTCACGTACAGACGCCGCGATGTTGTGCTGGGCGGCTTTTGTGCAGCGCCGTTTGTGCAATTATTCAATACCTTATTTGCAACTTCACGCAAAAACTGCTACGTTATGCACTGCATATCTATAGAAGGAGGCGAGAAGAGTAGAGATGAACGTAGTTTTGATGTGCGCGCTGCTGTGGTGAAGGGTAGAGATGGAAGAGAGAAGGGGTAGCGATGGACGGACGAGTGAAGTCCGCTAAAGTGACATAAGTCAGTGACAGGTATGAATACACAGAACCCACTCATCTTATAGAAACACGAGTCCACCACCTCAGACAACACCATACTATAATTTGTTTGAGAAAAAACTAAATCATTCAGGTTGTTGCTACCCTCCTAGAAGTACGAAGTGCTTTCTGTCGCCGCGGCAACGGCTACAGTGGTTTTATGCAGTTCTTAACGCATCGCTGGAGCTATCGCCAGCGCATGATCGATACGTACTAAAACCAATGCGGCTAGGGCCGCAGTGACCGAAAGCGCTGTACCCCAGGCGTATGACAGTAGCCTTAAATATGAGGCTTCACGACCTTTTAACCACCTACACGTCTCTGTGAAAAAGAATGCCTGATTTGAGGTTAGAAAAAAATGCAATCGACCCAACTTTCTCGGAAAGTTCATGCAGAGAACTGGCCGGAAAGAAGTGAAAAGATTTCGAAATGTCTGTATCTGCCTATGCTTTAGCTGTGCATGTAATCCAAGAAAGCTCGGGCGATCACATATTGAAAGACTGTACAGTTTTACGACGTAATTTTTTTTTATCATCTAGAAGGTACACTCCCACATCATGTTAAACAACCTAGGTACCCATGTCTGCAAAACATTCTTTAAAAAGATTCTCTCTACGGGGGATAGAGAACCTGAGTGAAAGTTCTGATAAGATAAACACAGTCGACGTCGATGGCGGTGACCAGTCTGCGGCCTCGAAAAGCACGCGGCGCGACCGCGCCGCTCACGCTAGAATAGTCGCCGCAGTGGCGTATCTCGGTTTTCTTGATAGTTTTTCATCACATTTGATGATAACTAATAAGAAAACTAACTGACTATCAAGAAAACCCCATAATTTGATGTCCCAGAGAGGATTCTCGCTCGAGCGGCGCGGTCCCGCCGCGTTATTCTCGAGGCCGCAGACGGGTCACCACCATTGACGCCCACTGTACACACCACCCTATAGAGCTGTGTGCTGCCTGGAGAGGGTTGCTAAGAGATGGCTAACCCCGAACGCACATTTAATCGTTGTAGAGCAAAGAAAGCTATACTGCATAGGATCATGCGCTTCTTACGATGGAGGAACAACGATTTAGGAACAAATCTACATCTCTCGAAACCAGTATGTCACGAGAAGGGTGCTATGTTGGTATAATGACGCATTGGAAAGCACATAGAATCTTACAAATATACCGCAAGTTGCCGGCTTGTGCTCGACAGCCGATTTTTCAAGGCAAGCATCTTCTTGGTGCCGCGGTGGGCAATGTGCAAACTCGGATGGTACATTCAACTGGCAGCAACAAATGTTCTTGACTACTTCAGAGTACTCATCTGCTAACAATCCTTTAAAGGCAGCACATCACAGCTCAGAAACGAACATTTCCCCGACTTAATGTTTTACCGAGACCGAAACTTATGGACTAAAAACACTAGTAAGCACCTGCTGCGGCGACCACCGTAACCACCACCACCACCACTGCTGCCACGGCCGCGTCCATGCGACATTTCCACACGGGCACGTACGCCACAAATCCGCCTGAAGAAAAAGCTCACTGACAGATGCATGCACACCACTAACTTATTGTTAGAAGAACAATCTTATTCTTCTAAGAATGTGCTCTAAGAAAGTAAAAACTTACGAGCCATCCAGTGCTTTTACGGCATCTTCAGCATCACGACTGTCTTCGAACTCGACGAATGCGAAACCAGGCGGACGACGGGCAACCCAAACTTTGCGGATACGTCCGAAACGATAGAACGCATCCTCAATCTGCAAAAGAAAAGAGTAGAAAGTCACTATACAAAGTCACTAAAATATTTGACTGGCCAATCATTAATACTGTTACTATTATTAACGCCGTTTTTATTTTTGTCTTTGAGCAAGTGTTACCAAACTCCTAGCTGGAATACTCACTGACCTAAGGCACAATTCGTGTTGCGTCATCTCATGTATATACTAGTCAGTGTTCCACAGTTCTTGACGGAATCAATTGGGAAAATTAGACGTTAAAGTTATGGAACTTCCCTTTGTAACGGAAAAGAGAAACATCGCAGCAGGACTGCATATGATTCATTCCGAGGATATTTGCTCTGCCACTTGGCCACATCTATGCAAAAGTGGATTTCTAGCAAATACAGTACCGGCCAAAATTATATAGCCTTTTCAATTTTTCTCCAAAACCTCTGTTAACGCAAAGTTCAGCTTAACGTGAAGCTTTGAAGTTCAAATTTTTAACTTCAACGAATTTTGAGTCTCTGCAACCACCATAAAAATTTGAACCTCAAAGCTTCACGTTGAGTCAAGATTTACGTTAGCAAAAGTTATGGAGGAAAGTTGAAAAGGCTATATAATTTTGGCCGGTACTGTATCTTCGAACTTGGGTAACTGAACCAGTCGCCAATCGATCGATGGACAGCTCTCATCCCGTGAGCTAGATTAAAGGGTCCTGCACAAATACGCTACATAGCGCAACTTACACAATACCACAATAATACTTCTTACCATACATCTAGAACTTCCTTGGGGAAGCACACACAGACTTTCGAACTTCTTAGACTTTCGAAAACGAAATTCAGCCCACACTTCAGCAACTATTTTTCCTTTATAAAGGAATGAAACTTTCTTTCTTCTTCGGAGCAGCGAACGGCACATGATGACGAATGAAGGCGCAACTGAGTTCGAGGTTTTATAGCTGTTTTTAAATCGTTTTCGTTCTACTCAAAAAGCCAGGTACCCATCAGGGCCAACCTAACAGAAACCGATGACGCGAGAGCAGGAGTCCCATTATTCCTAACCCTGCTTTCTCACTAATATATGACGGGCAATACTGACTTCCTGAGAAGTGGCATCATTGGGAAGACCACCAACGTAGACCTTGCAATCCATCTTCTTCCTAGAAATAAAATTAGATTTTCTCGAACGTGGAAGGGCAGCCAGTCTTCGGGATGGTTATGGATAACGAAAAGTATGAACAGAAACAGAAAAAAGACGTTTCATTTATCATTTTGAGGAGGAAAATGCATTCACGGATGGGAGGAGGCTGGCAGCATGAAGCCGGAACGAAAACGGCCGCAGCGCGAACGCCGCCACGCGATTTTTTCCAAAAATCGTTGCAGGACCAGCGCGCATATTTTTGCCGCCGCCCTTTAAACTAATCAACATTATTAGCAAAACCGGAAAGATGCGCTTGGAATAGCTCAGGTTTTTTGACGTTTTGAGATCTTACGCGATTAATCTTTGTTGGATTTCTTATAAGAAGACGTCGCGCTGCTTCTCGCCGCTAAAATTTACTACTTAGAACCCTTCTTATATAACGTAGGGACGAAAAAGCTTGGTTTCGAGTTGTTTTCAGTTCTTTACCAGCGAATGCACCACAGTGAGTGGTACAGGGCTCTTCAGGAGGCGAATGAGCTACCCTGCGCCTCATAGTAATAAGTCCATAAGCATGATGCGTTGCTTGAAAGCCTGGAGTAGATCCGTAAAAATTGGCTCTTCTGTGTTAAATTACAAAATTCCACGATATTATACCACGTACTAACCTCGAGAAGAAAGTAAAGTACAATACATCTATGTGAAGAAATCCTCTTTCAGTGAACTATCGCTCAAGATCCTGAAAACTCGACGAAAACCAGTCTTGAGCCCTTCAACACTACCCTTTTTTGTTAAACTTCCTTGACTTTCCACCTTTTAACTGATGTTTTCCATCGTTAGCCATTACTCAGAACCCCCAGAACAATTTGTCTGATCGCATCTGAAGCTTGCTCGGCTAAAAGCTCGTTGGCAACTTAATTTAGCCTTTCGTCGTTGACAAGTTGTTAGCTCAAAGATTGTCGACAACTTGCAAAGCTAACGATCCATCTCTTTGCAAGTTGTCGACAAGCTTTCAGTCGACAACTTATCGACGAGAAAACGCGAAAGCTTTATCAACAAGCTTTGGTCGAGCAAATTTCATATGCGATCAAACAACTTGTTCTCGTGGTTCTGAGTGTAGTACATTTCACAGGCTACTGTTACCGAGCATATTATGAAGCTGATGAAAGCTTTTTTTTTCAGTTTTTTCTCTCAAAACACTCCATGTAATGGCATCTGTATTGTCTTCGTTCTTCTCTCGTGATCCACGATCCCAGTTCGCCTATGACATCCCTCAAGGAGCTGGCACGTTCTTTAACGGCTGCTATTTTGGCGACAGCTTTAAGAAGGTTGTGCATTGCTTTTTTTTCAATCCTTCTCATTACGATGCCATATAAAAACCCTTTAAGGCTGAACCAGAAGAATTAGCCACAATATTCTGGTCGACTGGACATGATTCAACACTTAAATTACAAGGTCAAAAGCTGCGAACAATGCGGCATCCAGATATCCTTACTTATCAGGACAGTATAGAGGTAAGTTCATCATTTTTTTTTCGCTTCTTTGTTGCAGTTCTAATCTCATGTCATCTTGTTTTTAGATAGACAGCACATTCTACCTAGTCACAGAGAAATGCAAACCTCTATCAATTTATTTGAAAGAGATGACTCTCAGCGATCAACAAAAGGAATTTGTCGTGTCTTGGGGACTTTTTAGAGTGATGGTGAGTGTCGCTTCATGTACTGCATCGTTTCTGTATTTATTTCTTCTTCATATAAGTACAGTCCTTGTCGAAAAGGTAGACGGATTGCGCGTGCGGTTTCATAATGCTGTGGCTGCAGAGTCGCGGCGGAACCTACTCGACCCTCTCACTTGGAGCATGCTTTCTCCGCATCTCTCGTATAGGTCCCGCCGCGATTCTGCAGTCATGGAACCCATCTATTTTTACGACAAGGACTGTATTATCAGCGATCATAGGAGTGTTTGACCCACCGAGTTGGCCCATTTCTTCTAGTGCGTCTTTTGGCGGACAAGAACAATCTTGTTTTGTGTATTTAAAAAAAGTTTTGTAACAAGTTGCTATAAGGATGGTAAATTTCCGCGGAACGTCAGTTGGACAACGTGGTGTGAGTTTGCAAAACCGACACTTTGGGAACCATCGTCACGCTTTTGAAGATCTGGTTTAGGGCTCTAGCCTAATAATTTCGAAATTGCATAACTATTCCATCAATGCCTCTGTATTGTTTAAGAATGCTCTGAAATTTCTTCACGAAGCGAACCTCAGTCATGAGAATGTTCGTCGGTCGATTTATGTAACCGCTGGTGGAGACTGGAAGCTCTCTGGTTTCGATCGAGTAACCGGCTTCAGGTTGGTGTGGCCCTCCGCACTTCTCGATTCTTCTCCTAATTCAAAGACAACCCCATACGCAACGTTCTCTAAAAAACTTTGTTCAGTTCCCCGCGCTCGGACTTGAATCAGCTGGCGATTGTGTTGTGGGAGGTTTTCAACGGATTCAAGGACAGCATCACTAAGCCAGAGGCACCTGGTATGATTCCTCATCGGCTACATGATCTCTATAAGAAAATGGCCACGCCGGCTGCTGCACGGACATCTGTTGCTGAACTCATACGAGGTGCTGTTGCTTCATTTATATATAAGTGCTTTTTTCATATTCTTCCTTTTAGAATGTCGACTAACTGGAGGTTATTTCAAAAATAAATTTGTTGACACTTTGTTATTCCTCGAAGAATTCCAACTGAAGGAGTCCAGTGAGAAACAACCATTCTTCATGCACTTACGCGAGAGTCTAGATATTTTCCCGGATGATATTGCCAAGTATAAGATTCTACCAAAAATTATACAGGTTTGGCTTCCATACGTTGCTCGTTTGTTTCCTGATTTTATTAAAGCTCTCATTGTTTTTGGATTTTATTTTAAGCTCGTAGTTCTTTGAATAATTCAGACCTATGAATACGGTGATGCTGGCCCTAACATCTTAATCCCATTGTTTAAACTTGGACGATTGTTGGATGAAAATGAGTATCAGCGACGAGTTGTTCCATGTTTAGTTAAGGTGGGTTTCTTTTGCCATTTTTGCCATTTTCATGTTGCCTACTTGCCTTTTTTATTATCTTTCCGTTTTCTCTCTTTTTTTGTACTTCTTTCCCATTATTTCCTCTCACAATTCGTCCATGAAGACCAGAAAAATCTAGTCCACTTCAGTCCACTTCATTTCATACTACATTCCTTTTTCTTTCATTCATTCTCTGAATTTCCAGCTTTTTGGAAGCCCCGACCGAACTACACGTGTGAAACTACTAGAGCGTATTGATGAATTCGCTCCTCATTTGTCATCCCAAGTCGTTAATGATAAAATATTTGCGTGAGTCTTCCCCTGATCTTGATTCTCCTGTCAAATACGTCGTTTTGGAGTTAGTTTGTTCTGTTTTCCAGGAATCTTGCCTCAGGTTTCCTGGATACATCACCCGCTGTTCGTGAGAGCACGGTGAAAGCTATGGTTTCACTCGCTGAGAAATTGAATTTCAACAATTTAAATGTGGAATTGATGAAGTACTTGGCTAGGTTACAAGGTGCTGTATTGAATACATCGATTTCCTCATCGGAAATTGCTTTGAAATGAATGCTAGAAGTTTACCTCATTTCAGGTGGAGATGAGCACGGGGGAATACGAACGAACACCACTATATGCCTAGGAAAAATTGGCAGTTACCTCGATCCTTCGAAGCGACAAGTCATCCTGCTCAGCGCATTCACGAGAGGAATGAAGGTAAGCACAAGTATTAAGTGGTAAATGCCTATATGAATGCCTATTTCTCAGATCCCCAAAAGATTTTAATTCAACCAAAATTATCCGTGTCACAATATGAAATTTTTTACTCAACTCATTCTTTGCACACAGGACCCTTTCCCACCTGCCAGAATGGCTGCCGTTCTTGCCCTCTCAGCCACTCAACAGTTCTATACACTCATGGAGATTGCCAATCGTGTGTTGCCTGCCCTTTCTCCTCTAACTTGCGACCCAGAAAAACAGGTAGGTGTCTCATACCTCACACAGAAACCTGGCTTACCATTGTTGGACTTGACCTTCTTTTCTCCAGGTTCGTGACCAAGCGTTCAAAGCCATCAAAGGTTTTATGGAGAATTTGGAAAAAGCCAGCGAACATCCGGAACTTATTCCGGAGATCGAAGCACAAGTGAAGGCAGGAGGACGTTCGTTGCTGAGCAGTGATAAGGTCAGTGTTTCAAGGTTTGCGATTGACTTGGTTTTATGGTTACCGCTATTAAATTTGCTTTAGGTTCCACAATGGGCTAGTTGGGCTTTGAAATCGCTTTCTGGGAAATTCTACAAGGGTACGCCACCACCAGAAGTTCGACCTACACCAAGCTCTGCTGAGGGTGGCGAACCTGCTGCCACGGGTGCTGCTGCTGGTTCTGCTGCGACTTCACCAGCTGGCTCTGGTTTGTTTATCTCTTTTCTTTGGATTTTTATGAGTATTGAGTAGGCAAGTCTAATACACCTTATATTTGTGTTCTGGCGCATGAGGAAATGTAGACGTGCCACGCATTCGGTTCTATTGGCGACATGGCGCGTTGTTAAAGAGCTTTCTGAGCATTTGAAAATCGCAGCAGCTTCGGTTTTTAATGCGAATTGGGTCCCAGTGCTAGGTCGGGTTGAAGGCAACTCTACGCTCAATTAGTGGGTAACATCGTTGTGAAGGATGCTCTCTAGAGAGATTTACCCAAATGTTGCATACTTTTGAACCAGTTTAAGCTACAGTCGTTCCAAAAAATACTTGCCTCCGGCATCCATCGCCCGTTTGCTAAGCAGCGCCGCGCCTCCCGTGCATTATCAAACGTGCTGCGACGTGGCTCAGCCGAGGCGCAGTGTAGCGTGAGGCAAGTATTTTTTGGAAAGACTATGCATTGATCCATATGACTCACTAACTTTCCGGTGGCTTCTGGGGAAGTTTATGCATCTGTGAATTGAATTTTTTGTTAATTTCACTACACTTATAGTCGCAATAGCGGTCATATTTTGCTAAAAGATGCTGTACTATCGAAAAAAAAAGGAGTTATGCTTTCTATAAGGTCTTCGTACAGCTTTATTCTTCAACAAACTCGAAGTTTCAATGATCCATCATTTTGTTATCTCAAAACACCTGATTGCAGCTTCCACCCAACCTAAAGAGTCGAATCAAGCAACAACTCCATCCGACTTCGACGGTTGGGGTGATCTATCTGAACTAGGTTCGTTTTTGGGGACTAATCTTCTTTGTCCTACTCGGAAAGTTTGTTAATCATTCTAGATTCTGGTTCGACAGATGAATGGGCAGATGCTTTGGAGCCACCTGCGCCTGCCAAACGTGACGAAGATGACTGGTCGATCGGCTGGGAGGCCCCAGTACGTTTACGCTACTTTTTTGCCGTTAATCTCGCGCAACAAAGGTAATTTTCAGAGAATACCCGCTCCACCAAAGGCAAGCCCTAGTGTTCCAATGAAAAAGTTGAGCATAGGCGAAAAGAAGACGACGGGAGGGCTGAAATTATCACATGCAAAGCCGAAACCTAGTGAGTTTGAGCATGTGCTGTTACTATAATGCACACTGATATACTGTTTATTTTTATGTTCAGCAAATGATATCGATTCTTTGCTGGGCATCACCACTTCGTCGTCCGGAACAGGTTTTGGTACGATGACACCAAACTTAACAGGTTAGCGGGAATTTTTGAACTTTCAGGTCCTTTTTTAAATTTGTGATTTTGTGATTTCCAGCAAAAAGCTCAGCTTCGCCAAAATCTGATTGGGACGCCTTCGGCAATGATGATTTTCTCAGTGGTAACTGGGGCGCTGAAACTATGTGTGAGTAACGTTACGGAAACCTCTATAGCCTCGACGAACGAGATTTCAGACGATATTTTTTAGCATCTCTTGCGAAACCATCATCTACAGCAAGCTTAGGGTCTACGAAGGATAAAGGTTCTGTTGGAATATTCCTCACTGATTGCGTGATTCGGCTGAAAATTTCATATTTTTCTTTGTTTAGCCGCTCGACGGGCTGATATCGCTGCCAGAAATGAGGCACGACGTAAGGAAATGGCAGAAAAGAAGGCGCAGCGATCCACCAAACCACAGGTGGGGCATAATAATGTGGTGTACACATGATTTCGTTATTGTAGTTGTTTCTTTCACAATGAAATTGTATTTCTGAGTAATTGGTATGCCTCGCTTTTGTTATACAATTAGACATTTCGATTTCGGTTTCTAAACAGCCCTTTGCCCGCATTTTTTTCTCCTCTCGCAGTGGTCTCTGAGACACATCGTGCTCCCTTTAAGATTCTCTCTAAGACACGTCGTGCTCATTAAAAGTAAGGACGCTAGGCTAATTGTTAATGCTTACTGTATGTGGCAAATAGGCTCATGTTATTTGTCTGTGAATTTATTGTAGTATTCATCCCTTACGAGGATTACTTTCTCTACTTCCCTGTTTACTTTTCACACCATTTAATCGAATCAAATCCATATTTCCTGGACTGAAAACTCGCAGTCCTCATTGGTTTCTATCCAAAAAATTGAGTGTTGTTGAGTTTTGCGAGATATCTGTCACATATTATCCCACTTTTTTCTTAAAATCTTTACCTTTTTCCATATTTCTTAAAATCAATAATACCAAAGACTAATGCAGGATCTCAATGTGGCCGGTTTTTTTCTATCGTGCACATAGCCTCTGTTACTTACACCCTAGATTTTGCCTATATTTCTGAGCGCAATATTTTTTCAAATATAAAATTTTCTTCAGGATTAACCAATGATTGAATGGTGTATATGGCCCGCAGTTTTGCAGTGTGTTTGAAAGCAGATTATTTAGGGTACGTCAACCAATTCAAAAACTTTGGATGGTTTTGAGGACTGGTGAGGGCATTTGGTCGCTTTCCGTTTTGGAAAGTGCTCCTAACCAATGAGGATTCATTTCATTCTTTTCAATACGTTTATTTATTATTATTCCTCAAACTCGCTTTTATTTTCTGTGTTTACTTTCGAATTTTCCGAGCATATTTTCCGTTGCCAAATTTGTTTTTTTTTTCGTTTTCCCATTTAATGTGCACTCCCTTCAAGCGCCGGTTCTTTGCTTATCGATGTTTCTTATTTGCCAGTAGTTTGCGTCGAAACAGCATGTATTCGAGAAATTATGACCAGCAGCAATGAGGATGTGTGTTGATGCTATGCCGTGGCAAATTTTATATTTAAATTATTGTGTCTTATTAACCTATCACTTGTCTGTGATAATATCCATGCGTGATTTTTGGGCTTGGATTGCTATTTATGATATTGGTCATTTTCTGAGAGATAAATGTCTTGCTCTAGACTTGCATTTTCACTTTTATTCGTGATTTGTTCGCATATGACATATAGAAGAATTTGGCGCGTTTAGGAGAAGTTAACAGTTCCTGCAACCTCCGAGATTCTGCATACAGCAGCAGAGAAGCAGTGATGCTAGACATGACATGCAGCAAGTGTTGATTATGTCGTTTCTGAAGTCAAAAAGTTCTGACGATGAGTTTCTCCACGAAGGAATCTGTCTGCTTTGTCTCGTCTGCACTTGGGTTCTTCGAGATGGTTCGAAAAACTTGTCGTGATTTCCCAGAGTTGCCCATGATCAGTGTTTAATGGACCTCAGAACCAACTCATCTGCGCAAGCAACTACCAGGAAACTGATACCAGCGGGACAGATGACCCACTTAGGCTGGTAGCACGAATGGCAGATTGCATTGCATCCGTCTGTCATCTGTTAACACACATAACACACAACTGCACTGGAGGTCCGTTAGCTACCAAGCATGCCACCTCGCCACATGTGGCAGAACCTGGTTCCATACGCTGGCGGCGTAGCGTTTGGGTACCGTCGAAAAATGGGCGTGGTTAGCGATGCCCCGTGGATACGCGCGCTCTGCGCCAGCGGTAAGTGACAGCTGGGCAGGCTCATGCGAACGTATGAAATTGCATAAATTCCGAGGAAAACTTCGAAGGGATTCAGTTTTAGGAGTGAAAGAAGGTAGTCTGTTCCTTTTATTCTTACGTTCTGAACATTCCTATATTTTTATTAAGATGTTTTTAGTTTTAGGGCGATTTTTGTTGTACTGGTCTTCTTTTGTTGTGATTTGTATTTTATCACGTGTGTATTTATTATGCACGTCTCAATAAATAAATAAATAAACGCAACGAGACACATTATTCTAAAGCTGTCCTAAAAGTCTGTCCATTTCAAATCTTGATGCGAAGAGAATTACAGGCAAACACTGAAACGAGATTTCAACAACTTCCTAAAATTTTCTGATTTTACAACGCTAATTACATGTGCTTTCATACGTTCGTATGAGCCTGCCTGACTGTCACTTACCGCTTTCGCAGAGCGCGCGTACCCGCGGGGCATCATTAGCCACGCCCATTTTTCGACGGGACCCAAACGCCCTCCCTCCCCATACGCTATGCACAATTCGCAGCACTGCGACACAGGTGATATTGCAGGGTAGCTGCCATCATCCCTGGCCAGTACTGTGAATACATATAATTGTGAAAGGTAGTAACTGTGTTGATATATGTGGCCGCTACCTTCGCTGTACTCATCTGTAATCTTGCTACACAACGCGAATACATAAACTGTCCGAATTTGTGGCCCTATATACCACATACACAAATATACAACATAAATACTAATGGGAGCATCCAACCAGCCAGTTACTAGGGTTCTAGCAGGCACAATTACCCCGGACGTATGAGCTAAGCACGGCAGAAAGAGCAGGTGCTCGTCTTTTCCGCGCAAACCTCGGGGACGCCTGGTTACCTGTTGGTCGAAGCTGGTCCTCTTCCTTCCGTGGCCTGTGCAATGTGGAATTGGCATATGTAAACCATCATCATCCAACATTTACTGACTTCCTTCGCAACTTCTCATTGCGATACATGCGCAGAATGGCAGTAGAGTACTGGCGCGCCGACTATTTATAGAGTAGTGGCGCGGGGGCGGGGCTAACGGTGCGCATGCAAGAGGAGGGTGTGGACCATCGCGCGCGGCGACTTAGCAACCTTATAAGATAGAACAAAAGAAAGAATCGCACGAGGTTGCGACACTACTGTTGATCGCTAATCACAAAAGCATGGTAAAAAGTGAAGGGTGTAATGGGAAGGAACACGGAAGGGTGATAGAGATGAATACAGAGCATGTCCATTTAGAAAGGTCGTTTGTACTTGGGGTACCCCTTGAACCAGTAGAATGGGGAGGGGGGGGGGATTGCAGAAATAAAAAGTTGATTTTTCAACATGTTTATTGGAAAAATGAGCGGGGATCTCCTATTGCCACGACCACTTATTAGGTACCCTCACCCCTTAGCTCATTTCCCCAGCTTCACACCGGAGAGTCCGCGTTAGTGTACCATTATACTGCTGGGAAAAAAACTAGCTAAAGAACATTTCACATCTCTGCCAGTAGCGACGAAGCGGTGAAGAACACATTGGAGACTTCGACAAAGCATATGTAAACGGTCACTACGAAACACACCTGTCCCCTCCGTATCCGTAGTATGGTTCATGATAGTACGGCATTGGTGGTGGCGGACCGTAGGCGTAGCCGTAATAATCATCATACGGCGATGCATAGTACGGCGACTGAGTGTAGCTGGGTGGCATTCCATAGCCGTAGTCAGGATACATTGGGACCATCTTTCTATATCTAGTTCTGAGGTGTTTGAGAACGACCTCTAGCGGGTGGAAACTGCTAGTAAATGAAGTCTACCGTGTTGCCACTGCTGAATATCAGCCTGTTTTTTGCTAGGGTCACGATATGATGGTATCATTGTCTAATTCGCAGGTGGATTCGATCACTGCTGCCACGTTGACACTGCTTTTGATACATATCGATTGCGAGTGACAGCAGATCGATACGTACCGAAACCAGTGTCGTTGCGGCCGCTACAACCAAAACCGCTATACTTTTCGAGCACGAGTATGACAACAGTGGGAGATGTGTATATACCTGTTCCACATAGACTTCAATGCAAGGGTAACGATCAAAGGCCATTTGTTTATCGATTTGCTTTATGCTCGACATTTGATAGTCTTTTAGAAGTATTGTAGTACTACGACGGATCTTAGTTGCACCAACAGCAGCAGCAACATACTGCCAGAGTAGCCCAACAACATGCTAGGCACGGATCTATTCCAGTGTCTCTAAAATCAAATAGTAAGGTTACTGTGTGAGATCGTTTCAATTACAGTGATCGTCGATGATGGTGGCCCTTTCGTGGCATCGAAAAGCACGCGTCGCGACCGCGCTGCTTACGAGGGAATTTTCGTCGTGGTGGCGAATCTGAGTTGTTTTGATAGTTGTTCACCATATTTGATGTCAACTAGTAAGGAAACTAACTAACTACCAAGAAAACCCCATAGTTTGCTGTTCCGAAGCGGTTCCCGCTTGAGCGGCGCGGTCGCGCCGCGTGCTTTTCGAGACCGCGTAAAGCCACCGCCATCGAAGCCGTTTTGCGGTAATGCTTACCTTTGGACATAAACTGTATTTGGTGGGTACGGATAGTAGGCTGGTGGTGGGTAGGGCGAGTAACCATAACATGGTTGTGAATACGGTGATGCGTATGAGTGGCTGCAATTTTCTGAGTGCGCGAACGAAGAAGAATTTTCTAAGGGTTTTGTGACCTTAATGAATGGTAATCATGTACCTGTAATAATACGGTGAAGCGGTAGGAGCTGAGGCGTACATCTGTGGTTGATATGGATAGGGCTCGACTCTCCTGGGATAACTGCCTTTTCTGAATAGTCTCTGGACACTTTAGTTTTTGATGTATAGAATATGAGGATAGTGTTTAGGAACCCGCCTTTCTACGCTTTCACCGCTTCCTCGGCTATTTCGGTTCTTCTCGGCGGACATGAATGACGACCCCTACTCAAGTAGATCACCATATAAATGAGACTACTGTGCCCAGTACTATGAACGATGTTATGCTTACTTCATTTTTGTCAATAAGATCGCAGTGGTCTTTTATCAGTTGAAGCGCAATTTATACTAGACACGCGTCAGACGCACGCATACAGTGACGGTGGCCTATCCACGGCCTTGAAAAGCACGCTGCGCGACCGCGCCGCGCACGATGGAATTGTCGCCACAGTGGCGAATCTGGGTATTCTCTGAAATTGTTCATCACATTTGATATTAGTTCATAAGATAACTAACTAGCTAACAAGAACATCCCATAGTTTGTTGCCCTGGAGGGGACTCCTACTCGAGCGGCGCGGTGGCGACGCGTGCTTTCCGAACCCGAAGAAGGGCCACCGCCATCGGCGCCCACTGTATATTTCCGAATCACACACGTCGATCGCACTCATCTATTATATAACTGGCAAACTTACGAACGAACTGTGTTTGTGCTTTTCTGATAAGTTCATATACAATGGGCGTGGCTTGTCTGTGGCCTCGAAAAGCACGCGACGCGACCGCGCCGCTCGAGCAGGAGAATTTTCTTGATAGTTGCTTAGTCTTCTTGTTAGTCAACATCAAATGTGATTAACAAATACCGAGAAAACCCAGACTCGCCACTGTGGCGACGATTCCATCTTGGGCGGCGCGGTCGCGCCGCGTGCTTTCCGAGGCCGCGGAAAGGTCACTGCCATCGACGCCCACTGTATGGGGTGTCCTGTATCTAATGCCTATCCTACTGTCAGTACATGTGTCATCTATTGCCAAAATTCTTCGTAATGATATAAGTTTTTATGGTAATATAGTATTTTTTGCAAACTTCATAATGGTCACCAACGTGGTTCTTAAACCTCCGAGCAAATCAGCAAATTTTCAAGATACGGTAAGTATATAGGCGTGCATGAACAAGTAAGTCGTACAACAGTACAATTCTACAGTTGGTACTGGTGTGAGAAAAACATGGAGAAAAAGCAGCGGATGTAGAGCGATTGTACCTGGACAGCGATGCGATTAAACCGGGCACTGTGATTGGCTAGTTGGATGAATTGACCAATCGGCAACACCGCCTTTTCCAGTTACAGTCCACAAAAAAGGGTAGGACAACTGCCACAGAAGAGGTAAAAACAGTGCAAGAGCATGAGTCTCAACAATGTTTTGTAACATAAGGGATGAGCAGATCATAAAGAAAGATTTTTACACTCGGTAAAACTTCCATGAACAAAAAAAACCGGACAA
This sequence comes from Ancylostoma ceylanicum, assembly GCA_000688135.1. NCBI lineage: Eukaryota > Metazoa > Nematoda > Chromadorea > Rhabditida > Ancylostomatidae > Ancylostoma > Ancylostoma ceylanicum. The sequence goes on along the minus strand of JARK01001340.1, from coordinate 3,162,897 downwards.
CTCGTATATGGAATGCGATAACTCGTCTGGAAGAACATCGGGACATCCGGACGCATCGAATCCTGCTTGCAAGCAGATAGCAAGAGGCGAATCGGTCGAAAATTGTTGCTAGTCGCAGCAGTCGGCGAGGCAGCATCCAGCACAGCAAGCCAACAGCGCAATCAGACAGCATTTTCCACCGTCACCCGAACTGCCTCGATTTTGATCTACCATCCTGAAATGCGCATTTCATTCACTATATCCTTTATTTTTTTTTATTGCTGCACTTCTTCATCCTTTCCCTCCACAGTTTTTCTTTTCAAAATTACTACCACCATTTAAAACATACACCGTCCACATAAAAAATCGAATTTTTGAAAAAGCTTTATAAAATAAATAAAAATCTTGTGTTGGTTCACTTTTGGCAGTTTATTTCACTAATCTTTTCTGAACAATAATTATTAATTACTCAGCATTTGAATTAATTTTTATCATTCTTGAATAAATAAATAAAATAAATAANCCCCCCCCTTCTCGCCACCTTTCTCCGTCCGCCATTAATTGACAGTATACTAATTTTGCTCCAGATCCACATCAATCTCTAGCAAATGATGGGTGTGTATCAACGTGATGGAAAAAGGGGCGTAGCCAGATGACTCTGATTTGCGCATTCGGGTCACGCCCACCTGTTTAACTTGTATGGCGCTAAGCACAAATATACCATGTATTATAGGATTGACGCCGTTCTAGTTCAAACAGATAGGCATGACAGCAGCCCGAGTGCGCCAATCAGAGTCGACTGCCCACGCCCCTTTTTTCCTCACGATGATACACACCCTCGAATGACCTGTTGCTGTCTTCATGAACTTTCGCGGGGAAGGAAAGGAAAGGGGAGGGGTGATTGGACCGCTTCTATGCATAAAAAATGGTATTCATGGAACCGTCGCGAATCTATGCGACCTGATGATAGGCGGACGCGAAGGCCTTGGCTCAAACGGCAAAAAAAAATCGACAGTCCTTTCTCATCAATTTTTTAAACCAAGTACTAGTAATTCTGTATGTTCTTACATAAATGTTGGCCCTTAGCTCCTACAACCTCCACTCCGAAAAACTCTTCCTCAGTATCCAAACTTGACATTAGTCTTCACGGTCTTCCCACTTCCTGTTTGTTGGTGAACAGCAGTGGAGGACGGACGCAGAAAGTAGGCGGGAGGGGGGGGGGGACGGAGTCTCCGCCATTTTGGAGACCCGGATGGAAAATAAAATTATTAAAAAGATTAATTATAATAGTAAATAATTAATAAAAATTATTTAAAAAACAATAATAAACGAATAAAAATAAATTAACACAAGATTTTTATTTGTTTTGTAAAGTCATTCCAAAAATCTGGAAACCCATTCTCGTGCCCCCCCCCCCCCCTTCTGCTAATAATCCGTAAAGGTAAATTATAAGAGCTATTACATTTTATCTTCACCACGGATCTCCCTCACTCGAGGGATTACAGCCGATTTGCTGCGAGGCTACGTGGCGCGACCCCAGGTGGCGGATAGGGGGTTAAACGCGGACCAAAAGCAGCCATGCGCCTGCCCTGCGACGTGGGTCGATCTAGGGGATGGACTCCTTAGTTCTGCTGTGCTGGATTCGATTTATATAGTCGGCATTTGAGTGTGAACATACGCTCACACGTGTGGGTGTGTGGGATTGCTTGATTGCAGGCTGTATCCTGCATATTGGGTCCAGACAAAAGCCCACATTCTATCGACTGGGAGGTGCATGAGAGGCGATTAGGGGCCGCCTCTAATAAATAAGTCCCTTGTCCACTTCGAGGATGAATTCCTCCCCGTCAAGCGATTCCGGCGTCAGACTCTGCGACAAGTCGGCCGATGAACACCACGTCGCGTCTGGATAAAATCATGGTTTGTGCTGTTAAAGAATTTTCGAATAAAGCTAGGGCGTCCCCCGGAGGCGACGCGCTTCACCTCTATAGTCCGGGTGTTGCGAAAAATGGGCAAGGACTATTGGCCATCAAAGGCCACTCGAAGGAGCGGAAGTACCGCACGATCCGTCTAGCGTCAATCAACATCGGGACGTTGACAGGAAGAAGCCGCGAACTTGCAGCGACGCTAAAGAAGCGGAAAGTCGACATCGCTTGCGTGCAAGAAACTAGATGGAAAGGGGCGAAATCACGGGATATCGGCGATGGATACAAGCTCATCTATCACGGTACAACATCTGGCCACAATGGTGTTGGGATCATCGTCAATAATGACTACCGAGACTTCGTCACCAGCGTCCAACGCGTTTCCGACCGCCTGATGTCCATCAAAATCACCGAAGGAAGCAACGTGCTAAGGATTGTCTCCGCATACGCTCCGCAATGCGGATGCACCGACGACACCAAGGAACAATTCTACCGCGGTTTTGAGGAGCTGCTACAGGGCTTTGATGAAGGCGAAAACGTAATTATAGGTGGAGACTTCAATGGGCATGTCGGGTCCGCTAGAGACGGTTACGAGAGATGGCATGGAGGACAAGGGTATGGCGCACGAAACGAGATGGGAACCATGCTCCTTGACCACGCCGAAGCTGCCGATTTGGCTGTAGTGAATACGTTTTTCAAGAAGAAGAATGAACACCTCATCACATATTGCAGTGGAGGCCGCGCGACGCAAATCGACTACATCCTCGTACGTCGCAAGGAGCTGAAGAACGTCATCGATGCTAAGGTGATACCCTCAGATAACATTGCGCCACAACACCATCTCCTTGTTATGGACATGCGCCTTCAACATCGGCGCTCAAAACGACCACAGGTCCCGTCAGAACGAATCAAGTGGTGGAAACTTACCGAACACAAGGCCGAGCTGGAGACCGTGGTCAAGACCGCAATCAGGACCGCCAGTGCTGGAGACGTGAAGACGAAATGGTCAGTGCTGGAGCAAGCAATAACGGAGGGAGCACGAGACATACTGGGTACCACCAAACCAGGACGGCCGTTTATCGACAAGCAGACCTGGTGGTGGTCTGAGGAGGTTCAAGTCCTCGTAAAGAAGAAGAAAGATGCGTACAAGAGGTGGCTGAAAATGAGATCAGACGACAGTCTACGGGAGTACAGAGAGGCGAAGGCCGAAGCAAAGAAGGCAGTTGCAACTGCAAAGGCAGCGCGATATCGAGCCTTGTATGAGGAGTTGGATACCGCCGATGGGGAGAAGAAGATCTACCGTATTGCTAAAGCAAGACAACGCGCTACTGAAGATCTTGGACACGTAGTGCAGATGAAGGACAATGACGGACGTCTACTCCATCGGCTTCCTGACATACTCAATCGGTGGCGCGAACACTATCATGCTACGTGCAACGAGGAGTTCCCTCACCCGCCGATGCCAACTGTCAGTTCGGTGTTAGGACCTGTGCCACTGATAGAAGAGGAGGAAGTTACAGCTGCGTTAGCAAGGATGAAAAACGGAAAGTCACCCGGTCCAGACAACCTACCATCTGAAGTCTGGAAGATAGCTGAAGGTGCAGGGACCCGCTGGCTCTCTTCATTCTTCAACGAAATGGTAGCTGAAGGAAAACTACCCAGTTCGTGGACGACCAGCACCACAGTACCGATTTGGAAGGCATCGCAGATTGCACAACGTACCGACCAATTAGGTTGCTGTGCCATACGATGAAGATCTTCGAGCGAATTCTGGATAGCCGACTTCGCGACATCGTTGAAGTTTCACGGAACCAATGCGGGTTTGTCAAGAAGTGCAGCACAACCGACGCAATACACGCAGTCCGATTGCTGACTGAAAAACATCGAGAGAAGAAGAAGACTGTGCACCTAGCCTTTCTCGACCTTGAGAAGGCCTTCGACAGGGTTCCACGTGAACTGATCTGGCTTTCGTTGCGCGCTCATGGAGTCCCGGAGGAATATGTACGATGGACGCAGCTTCTCTATAAAGATGCCAAGAGCTCAGTCAGGTGTGCTGCAGGAACTTCACCTCCGTTTGAAGTTTATGTGGGAGTTCACCAAGGCTCTGCACTATCCCCACTTCTATTCATCCTTTGCATGGACACGATTTCAAGCGACCGATTTAACTCCAGCAAAAGGTGCAAGCTTGGAAAGATCGGCTGGAACAGTATGGGATGAGGCTCAACGTCAAGAAGACAGAATACGTCGAATGTGGAGAACAAACTCCCGGTACAATCTTCGTCGATGATGCCGAAGTTCCGAAAGCCTCTGCTTTTAAGTACCTTGGATCCCGTATCTCAGCTGACGGTAGCACTCTAGTCGAAGCTGAGTATCGAGCAAACGCTGCATGGAGTAAGTGGCGGCAGGTGACAGGAGTGATGTGTGATAGGAAGGTCCCTCTGAAATTGAAATCTAAGATATATCGCACAGTGGTACGACCTGTGGCATTGTATGGGGCGGAATGTTGGCCGACCACCTTGAAGCACGAACAGACCCTCCATACAATGGAAATGCGAATGCTCCGCTGGACCCAGGGGCTTACACGCCTTGACAGAGTTCGAAACGATGATGTGCGCGCAATGTTCGGAGTAGCTCCAATTGTGGCGAAGATGCGTGAGGCTCGGCTACGTTGGTACGGGCACGTATTGAGAAGTGACGACAATTTAGTCGCCAAATCAGCCATGAATATCACCGTAGAGGGACGTAGACCGAGAGGAAGACCGAAAACTCGATGGCTAGATAGGATAGAGGAAGATATGCGTTTACTGAAGCTCACAGACGAAGACGCTTTCAATCGAGGAAAATGGCGCAACCATACGAGGAATGCCGACCCCTGCTCTTGGGAACATGGCTAGGAAGAAGAAGATTACATTTTATCTTCACGCATTGTTAGCAGAATAGGGGGACCAGTATTGCTAAGGCGGATGCTTCGCTCTGTGATTGGCCAAATCATCCAGCTGGCCAATAGCAGAGCTGAGCCTCACCGATCTTCTCAAGTACAACGCTACACATCCACAAAAAGGCAAGCAGCAGTGTCAGATGCAGGACTTGGGGGGGGGGATAAGTGGAAACTCACCCGCCACCCCATGGACCCGGATGGAAAATAAATATAATAAAATTATTAATACGAAATTATAACATAAAATAATCGATAACAATTGTTTAAAAAATAAAAATAAAAGTAAACAATGAAAAATAAAGTTTTACAGAGTTTTTATTGATTCTACCGGGCAGATGTAGACTCACACGACTTGCGGTTGTTGCGGATATTGTTGTCCATATTGTGGATAGCCAGGTTGAGGTTGTCCATAACCCTGTTGCGGGGGATATCCCTGATTAGGATACGGTTGCGCCGGATATCCGTAGTTCACTTGGCCAGGTGGATAGGCGAAACCAGGTTGTTGATTGTACGCCGGTTGGCCGTATTGAGGTGGAGGTGGGTAGGGCTGTAAAGAAAACCCATAATTTTCCAGAAATGGCAAATTGTACAAAACAGAGAAAAAATGTGCTCCGAGCATTTAAACAGTAAAACCTACACATGTAGTAATAGAGAAATGGTGTTACCTGGTAAGGTGGAGCTCCTTCGTTGGGATAGGGTGGTGCAGACATTTCGCTGTCACTCTCGCAAAGCTCGTGTTCTTTTGTTACGCTCACTTACTTTGCTAGGCAACGGAACGCTCAACCCGTCTGCGGTATATAAAACCTGAAAACACAGCTGGGCTTTCGATTGCATTTTGTAGAACTTCCTTGCATAAACATCCATTTTGCAAACTGTCGGTGAAATAGCGTTACACCTTAGGAGAGGGAAAAGAGACAGAGCGCTACGAACTCTAGGGGCGAGGGAACAGCGCTGGGAAGGCGAATGACAGAAGAATTCCATTTCATAAAGTCGTGCAATATCGTGGCATGAATCCCTGACACATTGATGACGTCATCGACATTCGAATGCTTACTGCATGGCTATTTGATGATTCACAAGTAAAAAAGACTCAAAAAACAGGGTGGCGAAGTGAGGGTGCGATGACGTCATCGCGAGCACCAGCAATTACACTATGCTGCAAAAAAGTGGTACTTTGTAGCCCTAAAAATTAAGTGGTCCCATCCCCAGAAGACTTGAGGGTAAGAGATTTTCAAGAAGTTATTTTTTAAAAATCAATAAATAAATAATAAATTAATGAAATAAACGAAACAAGTGGAGAAATGGCAATAATATAGTAAGCGCATTAATCCCATGTATTTATTTTTACTGTTAGGTAAATCACATACATATGTTTCAAAGTGTTTACTTCAACTACCCAAAATTATGGTGAATTTCGACAGATTTTATTTTGAATATTGCGCCAAGTCATGTCATAATAGCGCACCGCGAAGTCAGCAGTTGGCAGCAGCAACGCAGCATAAAGTCAGTAGTTTGGTGACAGAAGTATGTAAATTTTCATGCGAAGATGCAAGAGAGTTTGAATGAAACGAGCAAAAAATAAAAAAGGGACGTTAGCTGTTTGCAAAATGCATGGAAAAAAGCAGTTGTCTGAATGATGCGATGTTTTTTTTTGCCACAATTTTTGCAGCACAGTAGCAACGCCATAGCAGCAGGACAGCAGCACAAACAGCCGTGGAACACCGTGTTTTGGATTTGTTGCATGTACTCATATGTTGCATGTATGTTACTAATGAATAGTTTCGATATATTGAACTGTCTTGAAATATGAGTAAAAATGGTTATTTCGGAGTTCTCCGTGTAAATCATGCATATTGATCAAAAGTGCTAACAGCAGAAAAGCCATGGCTGCCGGGCATAATTGCACTTGAAGCCTGGCGAGGTGGAATGACACATTATCGTTCCGTGTAATTGCCCTTATACTGCCACTAGGTAAAAGCGATATGGAGGACTTCACATTACCAGAGTAAGTGGATATTATCCAGAAACTATTACTCATATGGTAATTGATTTAATTCTCACTGATTTACTGTAGCTGCGGCATAAGTCAGACGAGAATGCCTGTTTTTCGTGTTTAACAGAGAAAAACACAATTTGCTGTAAACAAATGAAGGTTTCTACACATGTGCAGTGGATGGATAAATGTATTGTAGCTTGGCTCCGCCCATCATTAGCAACGTGACCAGTTCGCGTGTCCATGAATAAATGACTCCTCACAAGTTGATAGGGAAAAAAGAAAGGGGCTAACTGAAAGAAAGGAAGCTTCAGTACATAGCACCGCAGCAGTTGGTGGTTTTCTAATTTTTCATGGGAAAAATTGTTTTTTTAGCTCTGCAGTGAAAATCTCAAATCAAGACTCACATCATGCCAGAGATTTTGCTTAGAAAAATCAAAAGAATAATTACAGGTAAATACAATAACAAAGAGGTGGCAGAGTTTAATTCATTCATTTATTTGTTTATTGAAAATGAATAAAAAATGATTCTCTCTACTTTCAACATTTTATTTTTACTATTACTGGCTGCACAACACTTATTTTTAACCATGCAAATTTGTTATAAATTCTGAGACGTTTCAGCCCTAGAATTCCAACTGTCCAGGTCGTTTTTCCTTGTTGTAGATCACTTTTCTCCCGCGCTTCCTCTGCCTAGGTTGTGCACATCCATCAAAATACTTATTAACTTTATGACCTATGGGCATGTAGAATTAATAGATACTCAAAGAATTTATCATGATTTTGGTAAGAATAATTTTCTTTAATTAATTAATTTGAATTTTAATTGATTTTGAAAACAAAACCAATCGTAAGGCATGGATGTAGAATGTACGTTTAAGAACCACAAGATAGCTCGTGGAAGAGGTCTGGAGCAAGTACTTCGAGAAATTTAGAAAAGCCTCGACAAAAAAGTGTGACATTAGGAAAAAATTGAAATTTTCGACAAAACAAGACCTGTTGCAAGTTACCTACAAGTTTTGAGGTCTACAGCGTTATGAAGAAGCTAGAATGGGCAGAGTACCCTTAATCTGACGATAAGTACTATATATATACCTGTAGACGTCTGATTCAATCATGTGAAACTTTATAAAAAGAACTATGGCGGATAATACCCTTTGCGTTAAATAGTGCACTCGTTTTGGGACGAGTTACTGATAAGATTATCGATTTTTTGGCTTATCTAACTCTGTTGTCTGATTACAATGGAAGTGGTGAGTGCAGTGCGTCTGTGGAACAACTCGTGCAATTTTTTGTCCTCATAAAAAACATTTTTGAAAGGAAAATAGTAAATAAGTAGTAAATAAATGACTATCATATCATATGTACAAATAGAAAATAGAAGAAAATTTAGGGAATATAATTTGTTTTCCGTTTTGTTTGTACTCTCATATTAGATAAAGTCATTTTATTCGTTCATGCTGTGCAGGATAAGGAGTAGGCAGAGGTTGACGCACGCACGCACGCACGCAAAACAGACGCTCACACTTGATTTTTGGTTGTATTCCATTTCAACGGAAACAGTAAAGGGGGCTCAACAAGGCGAAGAGGCACTTTAGCGAATGTAAGTTAGCGTCCGTTTCACCACTAAGGATAGATGAAGAGATATTAGACAGGAAAAGAGCGCGAGAAAGTGTATGCCATTCAGAGAGCGCAGGTGAGAAAGGTAGGCGGCATACATATGTAGAAGCTTAACAGTTGCTGTTTTTAAACGGTTTCTACCGACAACGAAGCAAAATCGGGTACTTGCAGTTTATTTTTCACTAGGCAAAGTAGTCGGAGAGAGATTAGAAAAAAAAAAGTGCACAGGAAAGTGCGCGGCACGGCACGTTCAGAGATAGCGAAGAAACTCAACGTGTATACACACGCACTCCACTCCAATCGTTTCGAAACGAAGCGGAGTGAATCGATAATTGGACGAGTTTTCCTGCGCAGGTTGCGAAAACGAGTACGTGGCGATGACGCAGCGTTCCGACGACGTGGTGCACGTATGACGAAAGCGTGAAGCTGACGATGACGCACACCACCTGCTGTACCACCAAGTGTAATCGATACGTTTCAAGCCGACAATTATGAAGTGCGCGGCGAGTGGGCGTGGCCTAGGTGGCGTGGGAAAATTGGTAAAAAACCGGTTGCACATAGTATGGTTTTGTTCCGCGGTGTGCAAGGGGATGAACCCACGCGGGGCGTGGCCACGCCCACCCATACCATTTCAGAGTGCGTTTATTTTGCTGTAGATCAAATTGGTGCATGAACACTAGCGAAGAATCAAATGGACCGAATCGAATTTCGAATAATTCGAACTTCAGGCCCCTCAAAGGGCGGGCCTATTCGAAATCTCGTTAAAAATACAACCGAATGAAGCGAATGGTGAGCATCATCATACCTTACGCGGAAACAGAGAAACACGCAAAAAATTACCCTACGGGGCGGAAAACAACCCCACCCCCGTCGGGTAGATCAATACCGACCAGTTCCCCCCACACAACCGCCGAATGTAATACAAAACTCAGCAAACAAACCACCCCCATCCCTCAAATTTTTAAGCTTTTGCATGTTCACCCCATAGAATTTTTACCACTGCCCTGATGCTGGTACCCTGGAGATCAACGCAAAAAATCGATAAAATCCTGAGACTCACCGATGTGTAATCTGCGGCTCAGCGATCAATGTTTACCGAGAGCGAAAAAAGTGTCGGAAGTGCGAGGTTATGGAACAGCTGCCACGTCTCGTCTCATTTGTGATAGTTGACAGTCTTTTGATGTTATGTAGACAACAAAAATTTGATATTTATGTAGAGATACTTGCACTACAACAAAGTGCACGGCAAATCAATACATATACATTACATATGGTTGGTGTGAAACTCGTATGGAGGTAGGTAAAAGAAAAAAGAGGAGAATCTTACAGCTATTGGCTATAGGTAGGGATTTCTTAGAGGTAGAGAGTAAAAACCAGAAAAAAATGGGATAATGAAATAGAGAAAGGAAGAAAAAAGAAGAAGTGAGAAGAAAATTAGGAATTGGCGGCTATTTTACTCGAATTAGATTAAATGGATTCGGATAATTAAAATCACACACATATGTTCCACTGGTGGAGATAGTGGGCGGGAGGGGGAGCGTGGGGAAAAAACTGGGGTCTCCGCCACTCCGGTTATCCGGATGGAAGATATGTAGAAGTAATAAAAATCCTGTTTATAACATTAAACAGCTACGATTAATTATTTCCAAAGTTTGTGAAAATAAGCCGTTAATATTAAGCTAATACAGGGCTTCACTCACTTTTCAAATTAATTTCGAAAATTCTGCAATCCATTCTCGTAGGGGGCGCCCCCCCCTTTCGTCCTCCACTATATGTGTGTTCCCATAGTGTTAAGAGAATTAACCAGTCTAGACTTATTTGCACGCGCCGCAACACCTGCATCGCGGCACTCTGTCTATCTGCGTATCCACGCATTTCACCGACCTCACCACTCGCACAATTGATCGATATCGCGATGTGACGCGTGCGTGCGGGTCTAAGCTATTGTTGTCTTCTATATTCGACATCAAAAGGGATGCAAATATGTGTAGAAATTTGTGATCAAAGCGGGGGAGGATATTTTCTAGGAAAAATTAAAAATGCTCCACCAGATCTCTAATTTTTCAGTGATCAGTGTTTTTTTCTCTTCACTGCTACTTTTAAACACCTACTTTAGGAAATGTAGGGAATCTAGAAATAGAATTCTTTCCTTAACAACATTATTTTGAGTTGTGACGCGTGCGAGCGGGTCCTGACTACTGGTGTCTTCTGCGCCTGGGTCCTCAGATTAGCAGAGACGCCCGATTCCCCCTCCCCCTTCTTTTCCCGCCCCTCAAGTCGTTCGCATATGCGACTGGTAGGAAAAATGTCACAAAGGAGGCTATGAATACATGGTGCGGTATCACAGTACGTCACAGTTTCCAGTCACAGGCCATTACGGGAAAATTTTCTAAAAATAAAATCAATAATATGGGTGGGATTGTAGGATGAGAAACCTACTAAAGAAGCAAAAGTGTGAGATTCTACAAGCTGGATATAACCACAGGTGACTAGATCATCGGAATAGGCTCTATCGAGCGCACAGTGCACAAAGACATGCCAATCCAGCAGCTAAACAGCAGAGATTCGCCGCTGACGAAGCCTCGTCGTGGTGGCGGCGATGATGATGATGACAATCGTCAACTCTGAAAAAATTAGCCTCATAATTGGATAAATCCGTTAAAAATCGTTTTTAACTGCAGACGAGAACTGGTCCCCACTCGACGTCACAGCAAAAAAACTGCTTTCTCAGTAAAGTGCAACTCACATAATAGTCTGTGGCTGCGTGGTGTAGACTGCTTGTGGATACGCAGTGTACTGTACGTGGGCTGGCTGTTGGTATACATAACCACCGGCTTGAGGATAGGCTGCCTGAGGTTGTGGTGGATATCCTGGCTGAGGAGGTTGGGGGAACTGAAAATTGTCTATGCATGTAATTTTCCGTAGAAATTGTAATTTTTGCAAGCTCTTTGATCAGACAGGTTTCCCGAAATCTTTCGAGAGATTCCCAATCTTGTGGAAGATTCCAAACATATCCACGATACAATTTAATGTGAATTCTCTCTTTTTAACTCAAGCCATGGAAAATTCCAGAAATTTCTTTCTTCGGTCACAGAAACCGGGCCCGGATGCACTATTGAGTTTACTGAACGTGCTCATGCTTGTGTGAAAGATGGGCAAATATCGGGTGTCAGCAGTTAACCCCGGGTAATCTTAATGATGCATGCAGTCCCTGGGATATTTTCTGTGGGTAATACCTAATCCTGATGGTGCAGGCCAGGAAGATCAGGTACGACGTCATCGGACTGACCGAGACGAGGAGACACCGACCGCTGAACGCCACCTTCGATACTGGAGAAGAACTGTTCCTTGGAACCTGCGATAGTAGAGGAGTTGGTGGAGTTGGTGTCCTCGTCAACACGAACTTGGCCATGAACATCGATTCTTTCGAA